>VONZ01002685.1:0-41337 GCA_012976165.1 Labeo catla | reverse complement strand
GTAACTTGCTAATCATGCTAGAAACATGCTAGTGACATGCTAATCATGTTAGAAACATGCTAGCAACTTTGTTAATCATGCTAGAAACATGCTAGCGACATGCTAATTATGCTAGAAACTTGTTAGCAACATGCTAGCAACTTTCTAATTATGTTTGAAACATGTTAAAACATGCTAACAACTTGCTAATCATGTTAGAAACAGACTAGGAACATGCTAGCAACTTGGTAATAATGTTAGAATCATCTATCTATCTTTCTGTCGATTGATAATCTGACCAATACTATCTGTCTATCTATCTATCTATCTATCTGACAGACTACATTCAAACTTTAAAACTTCTAAATATTTCAGACTGAAAACCATCCAAACTTAAAACTTCTTAAACTTCTTAAACTTTTTAAACTTATGAAATTTCTTAACTTTTCAAACTTTTCAAACTTTTTAAACTTTTCAAACTTTTTTCAAACTTTCTGGTCCGGCTTTCTCAAGCCAACTTAAAGTTTGTCTTGACGAACTTTTTTATCTAGTTATTATGTTGGCTTGGAGAGCCGAACTTGCCAGAGACCTGGGCCTTAATTTTGTGTGGTGTGCTATATCTTTTTAGACTGATCAGCCTTACAGTTTTCCCAAAAATAATTTTTAAGTGTTGAATATTTCTCATAGACTCCCATTGTCTGAGAAAAAAATTCAGACTTCATCTCTAACTAGTCCCAGGGCTTTAATGCCACAAACACCAAACTTGCCAGAAACCTGGGCTCTAATTTTAGCTTTGTTGCTGTATCTTTTTTAGACTGATCAGACATACAGTTTTCCCATAAATAATTTGTAAAAAAATTTAATATTTTCCATAGACTTACATTGACTGAGGAAAGAAATGCCCCCTCTAGAGGAGCAATACCAGAGGCGGAGTCGGCTATCTCCTCATACTTTCACTTTAAACTCGGTTAAAAATACAAATAAATACGTGAATTTAATTCATACTGACAAGCTAAACCAACATATCTGATTATTATCAGGTCCATGGCTCATGAATGATGACTGTCTGACCAGAGAACAGTGTAAAACATCATAGATCTGTGGCCGCTTCGATCAGCCAGTGCTATCTGCACGCGCTCACTAAACTACATGATTTGGACGTCTTTTAAAGCGTTTTAAAAAAATATATACCAGCGATTTAACTTAATCCACCCACAAGAACACATCAAGACATACATTCAGGCGTTTGTGAGCTGTTTTATATAAAACTGAACCCGTCAATTCGGGTTACGGAGCTTGCGAGCTCTCTGCAGCGTCCTCATTAAACGCCTTTATTTTGCACGTCTTAAAGTCTTATAAATAAAACTACTCCAGCGATACAACACAATAATAGTAGAAGAACATATTAAAGAGGTAAAATGAATGCTTTTGACGTGTTCTGTGTGTAAATGCACAACAACGCGCCGCAGCTTGATCGCTGCCCTGCTTCCGTGCTCAGAAAAATAAATAAGTTGAAGCTTTTAAAGGCTTTTAAATAAAAACAGTCCAGTGATACAACACAATAATAATAGAAGAACATATTAAAAAGGTTAAAATGAGCACTTATAAATGCCTGTGATATTTTTCGTTGAACTTGCAGAGCAACGCGCTGCAGCTCGCTATTCTCAGTCCTCGCTGACTAATCTACATCATTTACAGCTGTTTTAAAGGCTTTTAAATGAAAACACTCCAGCGATAGAACACAATAATAATAGAAGAACATATTAAAAAAGTAAAAATGAGCACTTATAAATGCCTGTGATGTTTTTCGTTGAACTTGCAGAGCAACGCGCTGGAGCTCGCTGTTCTCAGTCCTCGCTGACTAATCTACATCATTTGCAGCTGCTTTATAGGCTTTTAAATAAAACAACTCCAGCGATACAACACAATAATAGTAGAAGAACATATTCAAAAGGGGAAAATTGCTGTTTTTTTAGATTTTCTATATGTAAATGCACATCAACGCGTTGCGCCTTGGACGATCGCGCCCCGGAACGCATTCATCCTCTTCTCTCAATAAGAAAGACTTCTCTCGGACAAACACAGACAAGATCATTTCAAAATACATCATAGCTTAACGAATATAATCGAAAACAGTCGTTTATGTCTCAAGTGAACCTATGATTCAGAGATGAAGGCAATAATGGTAATGTTGTCCACCAGAGGGGGCCACAGGATAACTTATCCTTCAAGATCTCAATTCAAACACTATTTTTACAGTGTTTCATTTAGATGACAGAACTTTGAAATAGCAAACGGGGAAAACAATTACAAGCATATAAAATACAATACAAATAATACAATACAAATAATTCTTCAGCTCACAAACACCTGAATTTATGTCTTGATGTTTTCTAATGGGTGGATTGAATACAATCGCTGGAATATATTTTTTTAAACACTTTAAAAGACGTATTTATTTGTATACGGTTTCACATTCAGCTAGCCAACTCTGTTGAACCTGTTGTCATAGCCTAGTCTGCTTTTTTATTAGAAAATGAAATGGCAAGGCCGCATTTTCGCAGCGGGGCAGCTCAAGAACGCCGGACACACAAGTGCTCTGGCTCTTTTGCCCCAAGGCTGCCCGGGTTGGCTCTCCAAGCCAACATTTAAAGTTTGTTTTTGAACTTTAGTTTCTAGTTATTATTATTCCTCTTAGACTTAATTTTCCAAACGCTACTCCTCCTAGGGCTTTAATGCCACAAGGCCCAAACTTGCCAGAGACCTGGGCCCTAATTTCCTCTTTGTTGCTATATCTTTTTAGACTGATCAGCCTTACAGTTTTCCCAAAAATAATTTTTAAGTGTTGAATATTTCTCATAGACTCCCATTGTCTGAGAAAAAAATTCTGACTTCATCTCTAACTAGTCCCAGGGCTTTAATGCCACAAACACCAAACTTGGCAGAAACCTGGGCTCTAATTTTAGCTTTGTTGCTGTATCTTTTTTAGACTGATCAGACATACAGTTTTCCCATAAATAATTTGTAAAAAAAAATTAAACATTTCCCATAGACTTACATTGACTGAGGAAAAAATGCCCCCTCTAGAGGAGCAATTCCACTCCCTAGACGGAGGAGTGGCATAGCTTAGTTTCACTTTGCAGTCGGTTAAAAATACAAATAAATTCATGAATTTACTTCATACTGACAAGCTACACCAACATATCTCATCATTATCAGGTCCATGGCTCATGAATGATGACTGTCTGACCAGAGAACAGTGTAAAAGATCATAGATCTGTGACCGCTTCGGTCAGCCAGTGCTATCCGCACGCACTCACAAAAAATATATGATTTGTACGTCTTTTAAAGCGTTTTAAAAAAAAATTGCAGCGATTGTATGCAATCCACCCATTAGAAAATATCAAGACATAAATTCAGGTGTTTGTGAGCCGTTTTATATAAAACTGAAACCGACGCTTTGGGTTACAGAGCTTGCGAGCTCTCTGCAGCATCCTCATTAAACGGCTTTATTTGCACGTCTTGTAAATAAAACTACTCCAGCGATACAACACAATAATAGTAGAAGAACATATTAAAGAGGTAAAATGAATGCTTTTGACGTATTCTGCGTGTAAATGCACAGCAACGTGCCACGGCTTGCTGCCCTCCATCCGTGCTCACAAAACTACATAATTTGTAGCTTTTAAAGGCTTTTAAATAAAAACACTCCAGCGATACAACACAATAATAATAGAATAACATATTAAAAAGGTTAAAATGAGTACTCATAAATGCCTATGATCATTTTTCGTTAAACTTGCAGAGCAACGCGCTACGGCTCGCTGTTCTACGTCCGTGCTCACTAATCTACATCATTTACAGCTGTTTTAAAGGCTTTTAAATGAAAACACTCCAGCTATAGAACACAATAATAATAGAAGAACATATTAAAAAGGGGAAAATTGCTGTTTTTTAGAATTTCTGTATTTAAATGCACAGCAACGCGTTGCGCCTCGGACGATCGCGCCCGGAACACATTTATCCTCGCTTCTCTCAATAAGAAAGTCTTTTCTCGGACAAACACAGACAAGACCTTTTCAAAATACATCATAGCTTAACGAATATAATCGAAAACAGTCGTTTATGTCTCAAGTGAACATGAACTGTTGAGAAATAAATCGGATGTGGATCATTATATTGGATTTCAACATTAACGAGGCCGCATTCTGCATTCTGTCTTCAATGTTACTCCATAAAAAAACAAAAAATCGTTCATTTGTCTTGGCTTCTGTTATATATTTATGTATGCATTTATTTATTGCTCTAACAAGAATCAATATTTAATGAAAACTATGCAGTGTTAATATGATTTAGAAATGAAGGCAATAATGGTGATGTTGTCCACCAAAAAGGGGGCCACAGGATAACTCATCCTTCAAGATCTCAATTCAAAGACTATTTTTACAGTGTTTCATTTAGACGACAGAACTTTGAAATAGCAAACAGGGAAAACAATTACAAGCACATAAAAACAATACAAATAATTATTTCACATCCAGCTAGCCAACTCTGTTGAACCTGTTGTCATAGCCTAGTCTGTTTTTTTTTTTGTTAGAAAATAAAATAGCAAGGGCGCATTTTCGCAGCGGGGCAGCTCGAGAACGCCGGACACACAAGTGCTCTGGCTCTTTTGCCCCAAGGCTGCCCGGGTTGGCTCTCCAAGGCAACATTTAAAGTTTGTTTTCGAACTTTAGCTTCTAGTTTTACCTTATTCTTCTGTAGGAAAATTACAATACTTTTGTCCTAATTTCTACACTTGCAAGCAGGACCTAAAACTAGTTTTGCCACATCTGCCAATGGCTGGTGATTTGAGAAAATTTATCAGCCCTAAATATTTTTTTTCCTGGCCATTAATCTGTTTTTGCAGTTGTACTACTACAAAAACTAAACATATTTAATAATGAACCAAAGAACCAACCACTGAATTTTAATCACAATACAAACAGATGAAACACGTAGCATGAGCATTTTTTAATTTAAATTTGTCTGTATCATTTCAACATTTGAATCAAAAACAGAATGGTCTGACTTTAAAGCTTTGTGAAACTATGCTAAAACCTGCATAAAACAAAAACAACAGACTGAATTTCACTCTCTGACAGCAGGTGGCGCTTGTAAAATAGAGGGGAAAATGCCATCGAAACAACGCGCTTGCTCTGCTTGTACAGTATTTTCTGTGTGCGTGTCTGTTAATTTTAGTCCTTGCTTCCAAGAAATAAACCTATGAGCTTTTTTGACGGAAACTGCAGTAGAGCTTTTATTTTGGCGGAAAACTCCAGCTTCAGTGCAAACAGGTTTACAAACGCGTCTCATTACAAATCTAGTGAAACATTGTAAACATCTGCCCATTAAAATGTTGGAAATTATGCTAATGTGAGAATGTGTAACTGGTTGCCGTTGCACGCCGTTGCGGGCCGCCACACTCTAGTTAATGAATGGGAAACACTGAGCTGGTCAGCACTAGGGCTGCACGATTAATCGCACGATGTTGTGAGGCGCGTTTAGTCAATGACAAGCTACGCCAAAATCGCGCTAAAAATCGAATTCGATTTTGCGCGCGATTTGGCGTAGCTTGTCAGTGCTTTACGGCTCTGTGTATTACTTGCCGCTCCAGCTGAACGCACGTGATGGAGCTTTACTACTAATCAACGTACCGGCTTCATTGACTAAACGCGCCTCACAACATCGTGCGATTAATCGTGCAGCCCTAGTCAGCACACTCTCAATGGTGCCCCTGTAGAATGTGGTGAGGATGGGTGCAGGGAGCCGGCGGAGAAAGTGGAGGCGCTGTTGGGCCATCTTAGAGAGTGACGTGATGTTAGCACAGTAAAGATTATATTGTTGCTTATGAACGCATAAGCATTAGTGAGAGCGGATGTGTTTATGAATTAATCTGACTAGTCGTTCATTTTAATCATTAGTCGACTATTAGTTGCAAATTTATTAATAAAACATTATAAATAATAATAATGAGCCTTTATTTGCCTGTAGCCTAATAAGCGTTAAAGTGCACACATAAAGCTTGCCACAGCGCACCGGCAAATATAATAATTATGAATGTGTCAGGGAAAAACCGTAAGGGGACTGCATTACGTTTTTAATAATCCATTGATAAACTAGTGCTTTCTTTGTTTTCAGCTTAAGAGATGAAGTCGGCGACACTCGTCATCACCGCAGTAGTGTTGCGCCTGTATGCATGTTTCATACGGATTACATAATCTCAGAATTTTTGTTTTCTGTTTGAACTGGTTAATTTGAAAGTAGACATTTCACTCTCTATATATTTTTCATGTCCGTAAGGCAAGTATACACAAGGTTTGTCAAGTTCACAGAGACAGAGATGGCAGAAGCGCATCCAGTTTGCTTTATAATGTTGAAAAAGCACAACGTTTCGTTGTTATTGTGAATGCATACAAATAAACATAATAAACGTAACAAATACATCTTAACAGATTTGAAAGGTGTATTACTCTTATCTGTATGACCAGAAATTATGGTAAGAGCAAGTGACCGCACCGGTGCCTTTATCTATCATGCAGTAAGCGTCGTATGTTCAGCTTTCACACTCTGCAAAGACACTTGAATAGCGCATGTTTTTGTATGTTAGCATTAGATTGAGTGGCAATGTAAACTTGCTACTGCTTACATATTTTAGTTGATAAACCATATTTGAGGTCGACGAATGATAGGTGAGCTTTTGGACGTCTTCCCCGATGTACTATATATTACCACATAGACCAGCCGTTAACACAGTCATGGATGAATGCAGAAAATCTATTATACCCATTATGTATATGTATGTGTGTGTGTATATATGTGTATATGTATATATGTGTATATGTGTGTGTGTATATATATATATATATATATATATATATATATATATATATATATACACATACACACATACACACACACACACACACACATTCTTGCATTTGTGGTTTACGGGGACTCTCCATAGGCGTAATGGTTTTTATACTGTACAAACCGTATTTTCTATCGCCCTACACCTAAACCTAGCCCTCACAGGAGACTGTGCACACTTGTTGAATTTCATAAAGTTTAGTATGTTTTTTAAGCCTTTTGTTTTACGGGGACACAGGAAGTGTCCTCATAAACCATGTTTACGTTGTAGTACCCATGTCATTATACACATTTGTGTCCTCATAAACCATATATGCCAGAACACACATACATACATATACATAATGGGTATAATAGATTTTCTGCATTCTACTCTGTCTACATAACAGTTGAGCACACAAGCTCTTCAGAGTGTACTCTATTGACAGACTTGTTTGGCACATGCCTGCAAACTAGTGGACCTTTGTTTTTGACTGCTCAAAATGGTGACGATGGCACGTTCAAGATTTTTCCATTTTGCATCTTTAATTCCTTCTGATTTTAATTCACATTTTCTGCCTTCTTTCTTAAGGTAGGGAAATGAGAACTGAGAATTGATTTGTTTTAACCCCAACCCTAACAGAGTTCTCTTTAAAAAGTACAGTAATGTAATGGTTTCAGTACTTAAATGTTTGCATTCTACAAGGCAAAAGAATTTGCTTTATTCGAGTTGTGAGTCTACAGTCGGAAATTAATGTAATGATAGAAAAAAGACTGGGTCGTGCAAAGGGGTTTTATTGTTGTTGTTGTAATTTTTAATTAAGAAAAGCAAATCTTTATTTTTTACATGTTGTTATTGTTTAGTATTTTATGTATAATTTATAGATAGGACCATTAGTATACTAGAAAGTAAAGATGCACACCAAAACCATTTTTTTCCACAGCTGTACAGCATGTGTTGCACATTATGGAAGTTGGAAATTATTTGTTATTATTGTGCAGTCCTAATTTAATTGCAGATGTTAAATAACCTGTATGAATTTGTTTAATGTTTTTGTTTTTTTATTACAGTTTGTAATATATTTTTAATATATATTTTGTTGCGAGCAGTGCATTTGTGAGAACCTTTGGTGTGTTAATGCTGTTCAAGCAAAATAAAAATCACTGTCATTTGTCATTGCATTTCTTAGGTATCTCCATGGCACTAGTGGAGTCTAAAGACGGCATTCAGCATTTCACCTTTGAACATAATCGTGACTATCAGCAAGTCCAGTTCAAGTTTTTTGAAGCAGTCGAGTCAATGGACCCTAATAACTTTGTGGTAATTTTATTATAATATGTTATTTACTACAAACTATTAGATTATCATTATTACTATTATTATTATTATTATTATTATTTTTTTTTTTTTTATGCAGACATGAGCGACAGGTGTGTTAGCGATGTATGATGACACTCTGTTTCTCTGTTTTTCTTCAGGTTCTCCTGCAACTTAACCCATATCATATTGATTCACTTCTGCAGCTGTCAGATGTCTGTCGCATGCAAGAAGATCAAGAGACTGCCAGAGATCTCATTGGTGAGGAAGTTCACTGATGCACTGAATATGGGACCAGTGACATGTATGAGACAGTATTTCACAGAAAAGCTCTCCGGGCTCTATGCTTACATTTTTTTTTAGGAGCACTTGTACTCCTAATTTAAAATATATATATTTGGGAGCACAGGCAAAAATTTGGTAGCACAGTTTATTTATTTATTTTTTGAGATGGTAATATTATGTACCAAAAATTATCATGTGGAAGTAGGCATGTGAAAATAAATCTTATAAATTATGATAAAATTCAAGAAAATCATGTGAGTCATGACAAAGAAGTTTAAAAAGGTTAATTTAAAAAAAAAAAAAAACAGCAGCTCATGTTAAAGAAGTCTACTTCCAAAACAGAGATTCACATATAATGTACTCGCCCCTTGTCATCCAAGATCATGTCTTCACTGATATGATGCCCCGATGTTGAACTTCCAAAATGCTGTTTAAATGCGGCTTCAAACGATCCTAAATGTGGTTGTAAACGATCCCAGCCTAGGAAGAAGGGTCTTATCTAGCGGAACAATCAGTTATTTTCATAAAAACAATACGGTTTATTTACTTTTTAATGTCAAACGCTCGTCTTACTCTGCCTGGACTGTTTTTTTTTTTCGGTTCATGACAGTTAGAGTATGTCGAAAAACTCCCATCTCATGTTCTCTCTCAACTTCAAAATCGTCCTGTGTCGCTGTTTTACCTTTTTTGTTAAGGGTCTTTGATCTTCTTTGCATGTTCACTTTGCAAAGACTGGGTCGGTACTTCTGCATGCATGTAGGATGATTTTGAAATGATTTTTGAATTTGAGGAAGAAATTACGATTGGAGTTTTTTTGAGCATTTGAGATTAAAAAGTATTTAAATTGTATTTTTTTTTTAAATTAAAATAACTGATCGTTTCTCTAGATAAGACCCTTTTTCCTCAGTTGGGATGGTTTACAAACGCATTTGGGATTGTTTGAAGCCACATTTAAATGGCCTTTTGGAAGTTCAAAATCGGGGCACCATAACAGTCCATTATATGGAGAAAAATGCAGAAATGTTTTCCTCAAAAAACAATTTCTTTACGACTGAAGAAAGAAAGACATGAACATCTTGGATGACAAGGGGGTGAGTACATTACATGTGAATCTTTGTTTTGGAAGTGGACTTCTCCTTTGACTGTTTTACCTTGTAAACATAAATGTTTAAAACTCTCAACTGTAGTCCATGGTTGTACACAGGTTTTATGTGCTTGCTTGGTTGACTGAAGGCATGAAAAGCAGCGAGTCACAGTGTTGAAAACACATCTGAAAAGACTTTGAGGGATAGACTTGCAGTCTTTACAGTGACATTGTATAGAAGTCCTAGATCAGGGGTGCTCAACCCTGTTCCTGGAGATCTACCTTCCTGCAGAGTTCAGCTCCAACCCTGATCAGACATACCTGAACCAACTAATTAGGATCTGAAGGAGCACTTGATAATTACGGACAGGTGTGTTTGAACAGGGTTGGAACTAAACTCTGCAGGAAGGTAGATCTCCAGGAACAGGGTTGGGCACGCCTGTCCTAGATTATGTAATTTTTAGCAATTTCATGATGTTTTTGTTTACTGTACTTTATTCGGAAAGACGGTTCAACAGTAGGTATGGTGTTAAATAACAGTGAATTCCAATGAACACGCTGTACTTCTATCACTTAGAGCAGTGGTTATTTATTCTTATTACAAGTATGAATAGATGGTTGGCATGTTGTATTTTTAAATGCACATCATAAGAGACCCAAACTTATGATATAGAAGGCAATATACAGCATTTGTTTGTTTTGTTCATCTCTGCAGAAAGGGCTTTATATAGTTTTGAGTGTGCATTCCACCCTGTGTTCAGCCTGACATCAGGCACGTGTCGACTGGACTACCGCCGACCAGAAAACAGGTGAGACCTTCTTTGTTTCAGTCATCATCATGTTGCAGGTACCCTGAAATATATGCAGCACACTAATTCTTGTTGGTATTAACATCTATATTGTTACTATTTGTCATAGTTTTTTTTGGAGCAATAAGATCTTTCCATTTAAAGAAAGCATAACTTTTTATAAAATCTCTCACTCTCACTCTTTTGTATCTACAGGGCCTTTTATTTAGTGCTGTTCAAGCACATGATATTTCTGGAGAAGAGAGGTTGTCCACGCACAGCGCTGGAGTACTGCAAACTAATTCTGAGGTACCAGCCTACATCAGATCGGTACAATAAATGTATCACATTCCTAAGACAAAATCCATCATCCAAAGTCAGTCAGGCAGATAAAACATGCGAGGCCATTTTTAAAAACTTTTTCAATGTTAAATATGTTTCCAGTCTGGATCCAGATGATGACCCTCTCTGCATGCTGCTGATCTTTGACTTCCTGTGCCTGCGCTGTCGCGAGTACACCACCCTTATTCGACTCTATGAGGAATGGGAGGTAAAGAACTCATTGTTACTCATCCATAGGCTTTTCAGCAAATTCTGTGTGCTTATAAAAGAGGAATGCACACCACAGTTCTTTTACTTCAGGGTCAGTTCATCTTAAGTGGTCCAGTGGAGATTGTTTGATTTAACTGATTACCTCTAAGTATTGGTATTTCAAAGCCACCTTTTTTTTTTTTCTTTTTTTTTTTCTTTTTTTAAATAATACTTGGTTTAACTACAGTGGACATCTTTGTGTCATATTTCAGGAACATATTTCAGTTCAGAATGGTCTAAGATCCTTAAGAGGTACTGCTAGTAGATGTGTGGGGAAAAGCTGTCTTTATTCATGTTTTAAAAATAAAAATAAAAATAAAAAATTAAGTAATAGTAATTTTTTTTGATTAACATACAATGAATGTGTCTCTCAATTACTGTATGTAATCTCGTCACTTAAAGCATCTGTCATAGGAAAGCAATATGTGTTGTCATGAATAATTAAGAGTCTTATGGTGTGTTCACATTAAACGCAAATTTAATTATTCACGTGAGTAGATTACACATTAAGTCAATTCAAAGACGCAAATAGAGGCGAACTTGCGCCGGGCAACGCAAATAACTTGAAATGCGCGATGCGTTTGCCGCAATATTCACCTCAGTCATGTCTTCCGCGCAAGGTGAAAAATTTCAACTCGAGTGATCTAGAGTAAGTGACGCGATGCGCATATTGACTTCGCGTTTGGTGTGAACATACCATTGTAATAATTATGCGACAAAAATGCATCATTGATGTAATGTAGGTGTGAAAAAATTATTAACAGATTACACTCTTCTTACTAATTAAACTGTGTATATATATTTTTTTTCAGTAGTACGTATGTCTTTTTGTATCTCAAATAATACAATTAAAAAAAATTGTAGAATAAAACACATACTTAAAATACGTGCACAATGAATGTATCATACTATTGAGAATGCAAAATACATAAAATTATGTGTACCACAGGTGCAGTACACATGCAGAGACATGCAGTGTGTCAAACTGTTGCACCCTTTTATGACTTCTATATCGCAATTACCGTTTTATTTTCAATAATTGTTCATCCCTATTTATTTATTTTCATTTGACATTTGTATGATTTAACAAATTATTAGCTTTTCATGATCTCACCCTGCAGTTCTCTCACAACCCCCCCAGGTATTCACAATCCCCTATTTGGGAAATCCTGCACGCAACAACAAAGAGTTCTTTTTTTGTGATTATTTTATAGTAAATAAATGAAGTACAACATAAAACAAACTGAACAAAAAAAAAAAAAAGTAATGCAACACCTCTTGTCCATGTGACAAACTAATTGCCCCCTTTGTGCCACCTATAGCAGCAATAACTGCAACCAAATGCATCTATATCTGGAAATCACTCTTTTACAGCTCTGTGGTGGACATTTGGCCCACTCTTGTTAGCTTTTGTTCAGCCACATTGGGTGTTTTTAAGCAAGAACTGCCCTTTGTGAACTGCTACATCATCTCAATTGGGTTCTAGTCAGGACTTTTACTAGGCCACTCCACAGCTTTCATTTTGCAGAGGGGGACTTTAATCCTGTTGTGTTTAAACTTTAACTGAAGACCTGACATTCTCCTTTAGGATATTCTGGTTTCCCTCAATTATTGCTGCACACTGCCACCACTATGCTTCATCGTAGACATGGTGTTCTTTTTGTAGAATTTGGTGTTTGGTTTACACCAGATGTATAAGGAAGGACCCCTGTCTTCCAAACAGTTCTACTTTCAGCTTATCAGTCCACAAAAAATTCTTCCAAAAGGTTTGAGGACCAACTAGGGTTTGAGGAGTTGTCATGAACAGAGGAGAAGTTTATCTGAATCTGAGATGGTTACGGGGCATTCACACGGGTTGTTGGGTTAATGCTTAAAAGCAATGGTCCAGAAGACAATCATTGACACCCTCCACAAAGAGAGTAAGTCACAGAAGGTCATTACTGAATAGGGTGGCTGTTTACAGAGTGCTGTATCAAAGCATATTAAATGCAAAGTTGACTGGAAAGGAAGAAATTGGGTAGGCAAAGGTGGACAAGAAACAGGGATGACCGCAAGCTTGAAAATACTGTCAAGTAAAGCCGATTAAAACACTTGGGAGAGCTTAGCAAGGAGTAGAATGAAGCTGGAGTTAGCGCATCAAGAGTCCCCACGCTCAGATGTCTTCAGGAAAAGGGCTACCAAGCCACTTCTGAAACGGAAACAATGTCAGAAGCATCTTACCTGGGCTAAGGAGAAAAAGAACTGGACTGTTGCTCAGTGGTCCAAAGTCCTCTTTTCAGATTAAAGTAAATTTTGTATTTCTTGTTGAAATCATGGTCCCAGAGTCTGGAGAAAGACTGGAGAGGCACAGAATCCAAGCTGCTTGAAGTCCAGTGTGAAGTTTCTGAAGTCAGTAATGATTTGGGGTGCCGTGACATCTACTGGTGTTGGTCCATTGTGTTTTTTCAAGTGTGTTGCGAATTAGCTCAAAAGGGAAATGTATATAAATAATTACAATTAATTATGATTAATTACAGTTATTTATATCAGCTGCCAGTAGTAACTGTAGCAGGATTAATTTTCCGTCAACTAATCTCTTCGTCCAGCGAACATTCAGTATAATTTCATATCAGCTCTAAGAAATGATATTTTCTTAGTCACAGAAAATAACTTTTTTAAAGTACTGTTGCCTTAGAACATGTAGCTTGAATCAGAATCATAAAGGGACATTAATATTACAAGGCAGAATCAGAATCAAAACTCATGTAATTTGTGTACAAAAGTTTTATTAACTAAGGGCTAACACATAACTAATCTAAACAAACCAACATACAATCACTCATACATGGGGGAAGGGCAAGTGAGAAGCCATTAGAGAGACAAGAAGATGAAGCTATGAAAAGAGCCAGTTAACCACCTGAGTGAAACCATCAGTGCCGTCTACAGCTTATACTAAACTTCTGTTTTGTTTAGTTAAATGTACGATACTTGCATTGCCTTGGTCGTTGAACAAGTGTCTGAATGCAGTCTCTGGTGAAAGTCTTGATGGTTTGGAGTAGTGGTGGTTTTGGAGTCGCGATCACGGTCTTCTGGGTCTGAAGATTGATGAACTCCAAAGATGTTCTGACTCAATGGTGACTGGGAGCTTCTTCCCATATGGAAAGTGAAGAAGAAACTAGAGCTGAGAGAGAGACCCAGCTGAAATTCTGTGATCTTTGGGGAATGGAAAGACAAGGCCGCAAGGCCTGGCACAACTTAGAGAAGTCCCGAAGAGTAGCTCATCCTCCTCATCCTCATAGGTTCTAAAAGAACCCCTGACTGACTGAGGCGAGTCACTCGTGAGATGAGTGAAGGAAACTAAAAAACGTGGAAGAGAGAAATGTCTGTTCAAGGGCATTTCCATGAAGATGAATTCCAGGGTTGAGTGAAAATGTCTTGACTCTTTGTGGTTGAGAGCCACAGATCTATATGTTGGGGCCTGTTGGGCTCGCTGGGCACGCTCAGGCTCCCCGTGAGTGCCTCACACGGGCATCAATTGGAAGATTTAGCAGAAGAGGGAGAAGAGATCACTTGTGTGATGCCTTTAAGGTCCCTGGAGTCTACACCTCCAGGGGGTCAAAGAGCCAATGGTGAATTTCACTTTTGGAGGGAAAGTTTACAACTCTTTGTCTGTAAGCATGGTATTTTAGACGTGTAATTCGATTGGGTGTTGTTGCAAAAACTACTGAGGTTTCTTAAAACACTAATATGTTGCATAGGTATCAATATATAATACACACCATCTTTTAGATCATCAAAATACGAATTCAAAGAGAATAGGTGAGTTATACTACTAGTTATTTATCATAACAAATGCATATAACAGTATACAATGAAAAACACACAAATACAAGGCAGTAATACTATACAGAGTGACCTGGGGCTGTGTGCAATAGGAAGGTCAAAGAAATGTTTGTCTGTGAATGAATAGGAAAGAGTCCATTTCTATAGGCATTGTGTCTTTCCTATGGGCAAATGTAGTGTGCTCTGCAGCCGTCTGCCAGGAGATTTTGGAGCACTTTATGCTTCCATCTTCTGATAAGCTTTATGGAGATGCTGATTTCCATTTCCAGCAGGACTTCAGCACCTGCCCACAGTGCAAAAAACACTTCCAAGTGGTTTGCTGACCATGATATTACTGTGCTTTATTGGCCAGCCAACATGCCTGACCTGAACCCCATTGACAATCTATGGGATATTTTCAAGAGAAAGATGAGAAAAAATCGATCCAACAAACATAGACGATCTGAAGGCTCAGTAGTGCCTCAGCAATGCCACAGGCTTCACTGATGCTGTAATTTGTGCTAGGAGCAACTCATTTGCTGTAGTATGTGCTGCTGAGTGCATAAATGAACATACTTTAAAAAATGTGAACTTTGTGAACTAGAAAAATATGAATTTTTCGCAAATCCATTTTTTAATTGACCTTAGGAAATATTGTAATATTTTGAGATACTGGATTTTTGACTTTCATGAGCTGTATGCTCTAATTCAATTTAAAACAAAAAAACTTTAGAAGTATTTTACTTTACATGTAATGAATCTAGAATATATAAAAGTTGCAGTTTTTAAAATAAGTTACAATTTAAAACAATGAACTTTTTCATGATATTCTAATTTTTTTTTTTTTAGATGCACCTGTATGTTACAGTACACTATACAGGCACAGCTCCCAGAAAAGTCAGTGATGCTCTCCATGCTGTCAGTGCTTTCTGAGAATCAAATGCAGCTGGCACCACATCACCTGAGCTTATGCAGTGCATTAACAGTAACTACACAAGCAATTGTTAGTGCAACCAAATCGGCATCCATTTCGTATCAAAAACTAGCTGTCAAAAGCCTTTTTTTTTTTTTTTTTTTTTTTTTTCCCCTTCTTTCTTTCTTTCTTTTTCTCTATGTTGTGGTCCAGGTGGGATGTAATGTGACTAGCAGTTGTCACTATGATGGTTGCATCAGCACCAAGCTTCAGACATGCCCTCCGTCAAGCATTGACGCAGATTCCCTGTGTGAATGCCCCGTTAGCACCACTGCATATTTTCCATGTTTTCATAAGAAACTTAACCCTTATATCTCCTGTTTTATGTTTGTGAGCTACCGCTGTTGCTCTATTGGCTGAAAGGATAACAGTATGACTTCAAATATCGAAGTCTTAAGTCTTTATGTGAAGACTAAACATTTTCTACTGTCATGTTTGTTTTGCAGTCTAGTTCGTTTTCTTTCATCTTGCCCTTGCTGGTGTGATGGTGGGGTAGTGTGACATTCTGTGGAGTTGTGGTAAGGGCATGTTTTATAGTAGTGCTGGGCTACTGGTCTGAGAGTGGAAACACAGCTTGAATTAACCACAAGGGCAAATACATTTTCACTTAGGCCCAGTTGGTATTAGATAACTGTTTTTGCTTCAGTATATAACATTACTATTAAAAAAAAACTGTGTTAACTGTGTTAACTTGTCTTGTTTTATGTTGTATTTTGTTTGAGGGTCTAAAACTATTTAGTATGAAATAATATACACAAAAGCAGAAAAAAATCAGGATGGGAGATGGTGCATATTGACAGGACTGTATTCACTTTAAAACTTTCCCAAAATTATACACTTGTGTAGTAAAATGCTGCATTAATACAGGGATAGTCTCATGAACACGCGGTCATACTAATGGTCAAGGTCAGGATTTTTGCTAAATAATAAATAAATAACTCAGTTTTTCCACCCAAACTTATCATATGCTCTCAGAAAACTTGGAAAATACAGCATGATTAGTATGGGGGAAAAATTACAACTGGAAGGCAAAGCAGCTTCCTTCTTTGGGTTACTGGTCATGAGGCAAAAAAAACTGTTCACAATGAGTGCACTGTACCCAACAAGGACGTAACTTGTGATTTACTTGCATCTAGCCGAAAAAACTGTGACCAGCTGTATTTAGCAGTCCTAATAAGCCTTTTGATTTTTTTTTTTTTATTAGAATAAAAAGTATATACATATTTTAAATAGACACCGGCCATGCTATTGGGAGTGGTGTTTAGATTAATATGTAAATATGCACTGCATGCTTTCCTCTCAATAACAAAATGAACTCGTAACGAAATTGAAAGTGGTGAGAAAACAGCAAAGAAATCATCTCATCATGTGGATATGTTTGCACCAGCTGTGTAATTTGGCACTCCAACTAATGTCAAGTTTATTTGTCATTTCAAACAATAGATTGCATGCAGCTTTAAAGAATTACAACTTTTAAATTCTATTATAAAGCAGTTCTGCCAATTTATTTGTTTTTACTTGCATCTGACCTTGTTGGGCTAAATGAAGAAATTAACCAGAGAATGTTTCCACATCACCTTGAACAGCACAACAAGCAATCTTCTATTCTGTCGAATAGCTGTGCTTGGCGCCAAAATAATACACACTTCACACTTGGGTACTTTGCACATTTAACATTATTCTATACTTCTGTTGATTCAGGTCCATCGAAATCTGTCCCAACTGCCAAACTTTTCCTTTTCTGTGGCTCATGCCTACTATCATCTGAGCCAACAGGAAGACATTTCACCTGTGGAGAACCAACAGCTGAAGCAGACATCCAGTGTACTACTGCAAAACGCTCTCATCATGTTTCCTGGTGGTGAGTTTCAGATTATTTTACAACATGTTTACCACGTTTATTTAACAAACATATGATTGATATTTTAAAAATAAATGTACAGTAAGAGGGCCCAACACATAAATGTAAACCAAACAGCATAGTGTTAGATTGTTTATTGTAAAGAAGAAACCAGGCTATTAACACAAGTAGATTTCATTTTTCCCCCCTCCCTCCCGGTTAGATGTGGAGACGGCAACTAATTTATATGGATAAAATGAAAACAAGACTTGGGTTACTTTGCTGTATTTTAGAAATTTAACGGAGAAAGTTATTATTAAATTAAAGAAATTTTTAACATTGGTTCAACTTCTTAAACCTGAAGAATGAAATGGCTTCAAAAATATGAGTACAGGATTACCTACGGCACTCAGCCTGTAGCCTCATTCCTATGGCCGAATCACAGTAATACTGATATAAAGCGATATCACAAGGCTGCGAGTGTGATATTGCTTTCATATACTGCTGTTCAAAAGTTTGGGATCAGGCAAATTTTTTTTATGGTGTTTTTTTTTACTGTATATTTGATTTAAAAAAAAAAAAGTAATATTGTGAAATATTAAATATTGCATTTTAAAATGGTGTTTTTCTATTTTAGCATATTTTAAAATAGAATTTATTCATGTGATGCAAAGTTGAATTTTCATCAGGCATTACTCCAGTCTTCAGTGTCACGTGATCCTGTAGAAATCATTCTAATATGCTTATTTATTATCAATGTTGAAAACAGTTGTGCTACTTATATATATTTTTTTTTTATTTTTTTTTTTTTTGGGAACCTGTAATACTGTTTTCAGGATTATTTGATGAATACAACATTAAAAAGAACAGCATTTATTTAAAATAGAAATCTTTTGTAACAATATACAATACCGTTCAGAGTTTGAGGTTAGTACTTTTTTTTTTTCCCTTCCTTTCTTTGTTTGAAAGAAGTTAATACTTTTATTGAACGTTAAATTGATGTGTTAAATTGATAATAGTGATAAGAAGACTTTTATTGCTGTTATTTTAAAAGCTGTTATTTTGAACTTTTATTAAAGAATCCTGAAAAAAGCATCACAGGTTCCAAAAAATATTAAGCAGCACAACTGTTTCCAAAATTGATAATACATTAGCATATTAGAATGATTTCTAAAGGATTGTGTAACATTGAAGAAAATATACAGTTGTGTTCAAAATGATTCATACCCTTGTTAAATATGATCAAAGAAGGCTGCAAAATAAATCTGTGTTGTTTCTCCATTTGATCTTTCATTCAAAAAAATTGTAAAAAAAAACAAACAAACAAACATACAAACAAACAAAAAACAATACTAATAATAAATAAAAAATATAAAAAAAGTGAAAGTAGGGGAAAATCACATTGTAAAAAAAAAAATATTTTAATAATTTTTATAATACACAATGGCCACAATTATCGGTACCCATTGAAATTCTAAAATATAAAATGCAGAGTAAAATATCTTTGAAGTATATTCCCAGTCATTTGCATTTTTAGCACACCAGGATGACAAGGAACATGAAATTATCCAGCCATGGGTTCCTGTTTCATAAGAATATAAATATGAGGGAAGACAAA
Organism: Labeo catla; assembly: GCA_012976165.1. Lineage (NCBI taxonomy): Eukaryota > Metazoa > Chordata > Actinopteri > Cypriniformes > Cyprinidae > Labeo > Labeo catla. The sequence continues at coordinate 22,172 of VONZ01002685.1, read as the reverse complement.
GGCCAAATTCCCTTAATCATGCATCATGAAAAAAAGCGTTTTAGCAGCAAACATTCATTGGTGCACACAGGGATAAAAAGTACCCTATGTGTACAATGAAATATACTCTTGTGCAGGGGTCACCAGACCCAGTCCTGGAAGGCTGGTGTCCCTGCAGAGTTTAGCTCCAACCCTAATCAAACACACCTGAACCAGCTAATCAGGGTCTTACTAGGTATACTTGAAAATTCCAGGCAGGTGTGTCGAGGAAAGTTAGAGGTAAACTTTGCAGGACACCGGCCCTCCAGGAACAAGTTGGGTGACCCCTGCTCTTGTGTCTTTAATGTTGTGGGCCTATTTTTCTGCCAGAGATCTTTCATGTCTTGTTCAGATACATGACATCATGGATTATATCAAATACCAACAGATAAATAATCAAAACTGGACTGTCCCTGCTAGAAATTTTTTAATGGACCATGGTTGGTTCTTCCAATAGGACAATGATCCAAAAAACAAACATCAGAATATTTCAACTAAAATGTGTTCAAACAAATTCAAACAAAAATGTGTCACTAACCACAAAACCAAGCTTTTGCCATGGCCATAGTTCCCTGACCTGAACCCATATAGAAAATGAGGTGAACTGAAGAGGAGAAGCACCGACATGGAAATCTGAAAAGTCTGGAGTGGTTCTGGGTGAAGGAATGGTCTCTGATCTCTTCTCAGATGTTCCCCAAACTGTTCAGGCATTATAGGTGAAGATTCAGAGCTGTTATCTTGGCAAAAGGAAGTTGCAAAAAATATTGAAGAAAGGGTATGATTAATTGTGGCCAGTGTATTTCGGCCTGCGGTCCCCACAATGTTAAAAAATTATTAAAAATGGTAAATGATGTTTATCTGAAAATGTAACGATGCAAACATGTTTCCTGTAAGGGGTAGGTTTAGGTTTAGGGTTGGGTTAGGGGATAGACAATATTGTTTTGTCAGTATAAAATCTATAGAAGTCATGGACAGTCCCCACAATTCACAAAAACAAACGTGTGTGTGTGTGTGTGTGTGTGTGTGCGCGTGTGTGCGTGTGCGTGCGTGTTTTCATTTAATTACTTGATGCTTCGATTAAATAATCGCAAAATACATTTGACTGTGAAAATACCCACAAAAGATTATTTTAAGCTATTTTTGTGCTAAATGATTAAGTACCAAGTAGACATTACAAAATGTAGTTTTATAAATAAATATTTTGTGTGATTTAACATAAAATTTATTACACATAAACAACAATGACCTAACATAAACCATGGAACATAAAAGAAGATTTGAGAAACATCAGTTTTGTTTTTTTTTTTTTGTTTTTTGTTTTTGTTCAAACAATGAAAGTCATTGGTAACCAAAACTGCTTTTTTACCAACAGTCTTCAAAATAAATTCCTTTGTGTTCCACAAAAGAAAGGTTTGAAAGGATATGAGGCTGAGTAAACGATGACATAATTAATTTTTTTTGGGGTGAACTATCCCTTTAATGTTGTTGTTGTTGTTATTATTATTATTATTATTTTTTTTTTTTTAATTATTTTTATTTTTTTAATGAAATGGTACTCTAAATAAGAAACTAAATCTGTCAGCAGGTGGCGGTAAATGTCTGATTAATACAAATGGCTGATTAAGGAATTCAGTAAACAGCTCTCTTTATGAATGGGCCTTCACGCTTTGGTTCACACAAATTATTGGTTGACAAAATTCATTCAATACGCAGATTCATTCAGAAACTAAACTGCTGTGTTGCTCTGACACGCACAACATTTCTGCTATGACTTTAAAGTTTATATGTTCTCTGCAAAATTGAGCAAAAACACATAATATTGTGTTTAAAATATAACAGTATTAACTTCTTATTTGCTGAACTGTTGTATAAAATCACTTTTAAACTTGTAATATTCGGGACAAAATCAGCACTTCTCTGATATTGCTCTCGCTGCTAGTGTGATATCGCTTATGATGAGATGTAAATATGAGACAAAAACACATAACCTACAGGGGCATTTTTGCACCAATATCTTGCATAACTGCATTAATGGAGTTGTTGCCCTGCATCATATTTGTCAACAGTCAGCTGTATGAAATGTAAGCATAATTGTTTGGGGCTTTGACTAAACTTGAGTGAATTTTTGGGTCACCAAACTTGTTTTTGCAAAAAGCCACTCACCTTGCGTTGGATTCTTATAGCGAGTTCCTCCGCCGAACTTCAGCCACGTCCAGAGGTGCCAATTGATGGAAGGGTTGTTCAGGATTCACGTCAGGAAACCTGCTGACTGTAAGAAAGCATAATCACCTACACCTGTCCAGTGTCCTGAGTCGAAGAGCTTGCATTCAAGACTCTAGCAGACACTGGTTCCATGCGTAGGTTGTAAAACCTGGCAAATGTGTTCAGTGTAGCCCAACCTGCAGCTCTGCAGATGTCTGTTAAAGAGGCCCCATTTGCAAGAGCTGCCGAGGCAGCGACACCCCTGGTCGATTTCTTGTTTGTTTGTTTGTTTGTTTGTTTGTTTGTTTGAAAGTCTTTTTTCCACTAAAACTGTGCATCGTCTGATTTTAGTATGTGAACATAGCAAAAGATGTGATTGCAAACATTTATGAAAAAAGGCATTACATTCGATTTTTCCATAACATGTAAATTTACATAGTTGCCAGTGGCGACCTCAGCAAAAACTTCACTCTCTAATTAATATTTTTGTTTGCAAATGCGACCATTTTAGTCGCAGTCTGGAGCCCTGGGACATGTTACTCATATACGGATATGAGTTTGGGCTCTTTTTAATCAGAAGTACCTGCTCTAAATAATGATGTATATAATTGTACTTCTTCACGATCTGAGTATGTTTTATGAAGTTGCAAGCAATAAGGTGACATAAATTCTGCATCAGTATATTATTTTCATATGGGTCTGGGGTGACTTGTACAAAAATTCACTCAAGCTTAGTCAAAGCCCCAAACAATTATGAGAAGGGATAGCTTGCAAGGTAACCACCTGGTCTCTGAAGGGGGTGGTGGGTACCTTGGGCACGTATCAGGGCCGGGGTCTCAGGACCACGTGAGAGTCCGCCGGCCCGAATTCTAGGCACAAACTGTTGACGTAGAGGCAGTGAGTGGATTTTGGTGAGGCAAAGAGATCTACTTGTGCCTGGCCGACTCCAAATCAGCTGGACCGTCTGAGGGTGGAGTCTCCACTCGCCCCCGAGTGAATTCTGTAGTGACAGGGCATCGGCCACCTGATTGAATTCGCTGGGAATGTGAGTGACACGGAGAGACTTGAGTCTGTGCTGGCTCCAGAGTAGGAGATGGCCAGTTGTGACATGCGAAAGGAGCGGACACCGCCCTGGTGGTTGATGTACGCCACAGTCGCTGTGTTGTCTGTACGTACCAACACATGCTTGCCCTGGACTAAAGGTCGGAACCTCTTCAGGCTAATAGCTAATAGCTAATAGCAGTTGATATGCCAAAGCAGCCTGGGGCCTGTCTAGATCCCAGAGGCTGCATGCCCATTGCACACGGCACCCCAGCCTGTCTTGGAAGCATCTATTGTAACAATGCGTCTGGACATCTGTTCCAAGGGCACCCCGAACCGCAGGAATGAAATGTCCTCCCAAGGGCTGAATGTTTTGCGGCACAACGGTGTAATGTTCACACCGTATGTGCCTAGGCGCCATGCCCATCTCGGGACTCTAGTATGAAGCCAGTGCTGCAGCGGTGTCATGTGCATCAAGCCCAGCGGCGTGACCCTGGCTGAGCATGCCATGTGCCCCAGAAGCCTCTGGAAGTGTCTTAGGGGGCCGATTTTCCGAGTTTGAGTGTTCTTACACACCTCAGCACTGACTGTGCACGGTCTTGGGAAAGACGTGCAGTCATTCTGATTGAGTCCAGTTCCACACCGAGAAAAGAGATACTCTGCACTGGGGAGAGTTTGCTCTTTTCCCAGTTGACCCGAAGTCCCAAACGAGCCAGGTGGTTGAGAACCACGTCCCTGTGGGTGCACACTATATCTTGCAAGTGAGCTAAAATCAGAATGCGAATGCCCATATCGTAAAGGGACATTTGCAAGGAATAATCAGAATCAAAACTCATGTAATTTGTGCACAAGAGTTTTATTAACTAAAGACTGACACATAACTAATCTAAACAAACAAACATGAAATCACTCATACATGGGGGGAAGGGTCAGTGAAAAGCCATTAGAGAGAGACAACGAAAAAAATGTTATGAAACAGTCAGTTAACCACCTGAGTGAAACCATCAGTGCTGTCTATAGCTTATACTAAACCTCTGTTTTGTTTAGTTGAATGTACAATACTTGCATTGCCTTGGTCGTTGAACAAGTGTCCGAATGCAGTCTTGGGTGAAAGTCTTGATGGTTTGGAGCAGTGGTGGTTTTGGAATCGCGATCACATTCTTCCAGGTCCAAAGAGTTATGAACTCCAAAGATGTTCTGACTTGATGGTGACTGGGAGTTTCTTCACATGTGAAAAGCGTAGAAGAACCCAGAGCTGAGAGGGAACCAGCTGCAGTCCTGTGATCTTTGGGGAATGGAAAGACAAGGCTTAGGAAGTCCTGAAGAGTTCTAGCTCATCCTCCTCATCCTCTTAGGTTCTAAAATAACCCCTGACTGACTGACTGAGTCATGAAGATGAATTCCAGGGTTGAGTGAAAATGTCTGGCTCTTTGTGGTCGAGAGCCACAGCTCTATATGTTGGGGCCTGTCGGGCATGCTGGGCACGCCCTGTGCCGGCTCAGGCTCCCCGTGGGTTCCTCCACATGGGCAGCAATCGGATTTTTGCAGAAGAGAGCGAAGAAAAGAAGAGGGAGGTGATCAGTCGTTTGACGCTTTTAAGGTCTCTGGGGGCTGTGCCTCCAGGAGGTCCAAGAACCAATAGTGACTTTCACCTTTGGAGGGAAAGTTTATAACTCTTTGTCTGTGACCATGGTCTTTTGCATATGTAATTCGATTGGGTGTTGATGCAAAACTACTAAGGTTTCTTAAAACACTAATATGTTGCATAGGTATCAACATCTAATTTACACCATCTTTTAGATCATCAAAATACGAATTCAAAGAGACCAAACATGGCATAGGTGGGTTATACGACTAGTCATCTATCATAAGACATGCATAAAACAGTAGAAAAACAAATACAAACACAACACACAAAATTAAAATACAGTGCAATAATACTGCACACAATGACCTGGGCTATGTGTGATAGGAAGGTCAAAGAAAGGTTTGTCTGTGATTGAATAGGAAAGAGTCCATTTCCTATAGCAGTATGTTTCTGTTTTAGAGAGGTTTAAGTAGGGGAAGATTCTCTCGTGGAGCAGGTAGATGGCTGCTGCCTCAGCGGAGCTGGGCTGGCGCTTGCTGCACAAAGAGGCAGGATGTGTTTGATGGCCTCCGTTTGCTGCTTTACCGTGGAGAACTGCTGGGCAAATTCTTCCACGTTATCGCCAAAGAGACCAACCTGGAAAATGGGAACGTCGAGAAAGCGAACTTTCTCAGCATCTCGCATTTCTGCCAGGTTTAGCCACAGGTGGCGCTCCTGGACCACCATAGTGGACATCGCCCTCCCCAGGGCCTGCGCTGTGACCTTCGTAGCTCGGAGAGCATAGCTGGTCGCGGAACACAGCTCCTGCAGTAGCTCTGGGTCGGGAACACCCTCGTGCAGATCTTTCAACACTTTGGCTTGGTAGACTTGCAGGATGGCCATGGTGTGCAGGGCGGATGCAGCTTGTCCGGAAGCCGTGTAAGCCTTCGCTATGAGGGCTGAAGAAAACTTACAAGCCCTGGATGGGAGCCTCGGATGGCCCCTCCAAGTGGCGGCGTTTTGCGGACAATGCATCGCAACCGCTCTCTCCACCTGGGGAACCTCCGTGTACCCCCTCGCTGGACCGCTATCGAGGGTGGTGAGGGAGGAGGAGTTAGTGTATCGTGGTCTGTCCGAGAAAGGGGCCTTCCACGATTTCGTTAACTCCTCATGCACTTCAGGAAAAAATGGCACGAGTGTGGCCTGGAGTCACAACCGTTACCTAGAAACCAGTCATCCAGCCTCGAAGGTTGAACCCACACCAGCCCGATCTCCTTAGCTGCTCGCTGAAGTGCAGCGGCCATTTCAGCATCCGCCACCGATTGAAACTCAAAGAGGCGAGTTCAGACGAGGCGTCAGCTTCAGATGGCTCACGCCCTCCCTCTGATGCTGCAGAGTTCCCCTCTTCCTCAGCAGGAGCTTCGAATAAAAGATCCAGTCAAAATCATCCGGAAGCTCGACCGGTGAGCACACAGGGTGAGTGGTTTGCGGGGCGGAACCCGGCGAAACATCACTCGTTTCCCTTCCCTCTTCTCCAACGCACTTCGCTGCAGCCTCATACCTGGAAGTAGAAGGACCGGAACAGGAAGCAGCTGGAGCGAGCCGCGAGTCTTCTACTTCCAGCCTCGTACCCGGTAGAGCCTTCTACTTCTGGTTCACGACCTGAACAGTGAACGCAGTGACTGTGCCGATCGTTAAAGGAAGGTGAAAACCGCAACCTAAACCCCTCCTTTCTGTGAGCCCTCACTGCTGTGATTGATCAGATGGTGCAGTCATTTATAATTGGTCTACCGTGTACAGTGTGTCGGAGAACGAAATGCCCACGCTGCGCATGCGCGCTTTGGTCGAGGCAGAAACAAGCCGTCCTCGTAGGGCGGAAGAAATTGAATTCATAGCACAGCAAATTCATAGCACAGCGTTTTCTGCATTCGGTGTGAAAGCCGCTTTGTGCGCCATCCTTTATCATTACTCCAACTAATGAGACAGACAAACAGTCAAGCTGCATCAATTACAAATTGTCAGACTACAGTGGATCCACAGCTGAACAACAGAACTACAGAAGCGTGATTTAGCCGATTAGCAAGACATGTGCAGGGTTGATACACAACATAACATACACAACTACGTATTTTGAACGATCGCTAGAAAATACAATCTTTGTAGATTCATCATCTTTTGGAAGTGAATATAAAACAATTTTACTCACAGCGTAGGATACAGCGTCTTCTGTATAGTGTACGTGTAAATTTCCATTTGACATAAACCACATGGAAATGTTACTGTTTGTGGGCGGGCAAGTTGTTTGCGACGTAGAACGTGGGCGGACATTATGCAAATGTGTTACTTTGTGACGTATGGCCATAACAGAAAAAGATTTGAATTCCTGATGACGCGTTCAGGCAAATGTGAGCCGACTCTTTTTTTTTAGACAATAACTTTATTTATCGTGCACTGTCGGCTTCACAACTTTGCAGATAGTTTATGTTCACATACAGCTAAATGACACACTACGTGAAAGATCATATTTGAAAAGGCATAATAGGAGCACTTTAATACACAAGTTTCACAATTTGAGTTGAATTACTGAAATAAGTGAACTTTTCCATGACATTCTATTTTATTGAGATGCACGTGTGTGTGTGTGTGTGTGTGTGTGTGTGTGTGTGTGTGTGTGTGTATGTGTACATGTATGTATGTATGTATGTATGTATATATATATGTATATATGTGTATATATATATATATATATATATATATATATATATATATATATATATATGTGTATATATATGTGTGATATATATATATATATATATATATATATATATATACACACTACCGTTCAAAAGTTGACTTGTAATAGACTTGACTTGTAATAGTCTTTAAAGAAGTCTCTTATGCTCATCAAGGCTGCATTTATTTGATTAAAAATATAGAAAAAAAAACAGTAATATTGCAAAATGTTTTTACAATATAAAATAATGTTTTTTATTTTAACATACTTTAAAATAGAATTTATTCCTGTGATGAAAAGCTGAATTTTTATCAGCTGTTACTCCAGTCTTAAGTGTCACATGATCCTTCAGAAATCATTCTAATATGCGGATTTATTATTAGAATGATCAGTGTTGGATAATATCAACAGTTGTGCTGCCAAATATTTTTTGGAACCTGTGATTTTTTTTTTCAGGATTCTTTCATGAATAACAAGTTTAAAAAGTACAGTGTTTATTCAAAATATAAATATTTTATAACAATGTAAATTATTTATTATCAACTTTTAATAAACTTTTAATTATTAACTTAATACATCCTTGGTGAATAAAAGTATTAATTTCTTAAAAAAAAAAAAAAGAAACAATAAAAATGTACTGACCCCAAACTTTTTGAACAGTGTGTGTATGTGTGTATATATATATATATATATATATATATATATATATATATATATATAGCTAAATTCATCTGACGTCTTCTTATATATATATATATATATATATATATATATACTGTATATATGTGTATATATTTAGACTGTTGGACCTCAAAAAAGATCTTATTCATATTGTGATAAAAGATTTTGGTCATATTGCCTACCCCTACACGTACTTAGAAAAATATATTAGGTATGTTTTGATTAAAGTTCTAACACTATTTAGCTGAAGTGCAAGTGACAAATGTGAGAAAAAACACCCCATGTCTTGCATCTATTACACAGTGCTTGAATTAATGTTGGAAAGCACTTTGGTCAGTGTGAGTTGTTTTAAATGTGCTATAGAAATAAAATTTGTATTGTATTCTATTGTATTGTATAATTTTATAGTACCTTGCATTCTTTCTTTTATTGACAGCAGTTAAAAGGATAATTAACCCAAAAAATGAAATTTCTGTCTTCTGACTTTATTTCTTCTGCTGGACACAAAAGATGATACTTTGAAGAATGCTGGGAACTAAGCAGTTGATGATAGCTATTGACTTCTGTAGTATTTTACATAGATTTTTCATACTATAGAAGTCAATGGCCACCGTCAACTACCAACATTCTTCAACATGTCTTCTTCAAAATATCTTGTTTTAAAGAACGTTGGGAACCAAACATTTTACGGTAGCCATTGACTTCCATAGTCAATGTTATTACTTCCGTAGTCATGTTTCATGACCACAGTAATGTCACGTGAGCATGAGACCAAAGTCTCTATCGTGTGTACAGTAGTCAACATTTGAAGTAGATCAATACCTTTCATCACAGTTGTCCTAAAAGCAAAACAATACCCGTTCTAGTATTCAGACAACTTTGATTAACTTTTTTGATCCACTTCAAATGTTGACTACTGTAGTCCAAAATCTCTACCGGTTGACAAATTTCTACTAGTTAATCTTGTCTACTGGTATATCTCCCACCCCTAGTATGTAAAAAGGTTTATTCAAACACTTTAATAATCTTTAAAATCAGTGTTTTTTATTGCAATCATTAACTATACAAAACAGACACAAAAAACAGCCTGTGATGTATGCAAACGCTAGGCAGTTAAATTATTTCTGTATCAGATGCACCTGTGATTTCTCTCTAATGATAAAGCATTAATTAGACAACTGAGTACATGTGCAGAACTAAAATCCCAGTCAGTAGGTGTTTTTAAACAATAATAGACTTTTTTTAATACACGCTGCAACTTAGCTGTTGTTTTCATCCAAGCCAAAGATATTTTTGAATTTGTAACTTGTATATTTGTATCTGACACCTTTATCAACCCTTGTCTGATTGATAGGTCAGAAATCTGTTCACTGGGTTTACACTTGCATGTAAACATTTTTAAACAAAGTTATATTCCCTTACTTCATGCACACTGAGGTAAGCACTAGAGGTCATACATACAAATACACATAATGGCAGTCATTAGAGTCATTAGGTTAATCATTGCCACACTGTTTCTCGTTATCTTGTTAGTGATGGCTGCTTTTAGCTGTATCCTAGAATATTATGATTGGATGTAGTTGTGGTTTCTCTGACTTTCTGGATGTTAAGGGCAGTTAATGAAACTCACATGTCTCCCTTGAGTGTGGGGGTGTTTTTTTTTTGTTTTGTTTTTTTAAATAATGGCACATGGCACAAAATGTGGTGAGGATGGGTGGTGGGAGACTTTCCAGTTTAAGCTAACCCAGGTACAAAGTGATTTAGTGTTGTGGGGAGTGGTGTAGTGTTGGTGGTCCAGGTGAGATCTGTGATGTGCACCCCCAGGAATTTAGTGCTACTGACTCTCTCCACAGTTGAGCTGCTGATGTTCAGTGGTGGGTGGTCAACAGTGTTTCATCGTTCTTGCTGATGGGACCTACCACAGTTGTCTCATCTGCAAACTTGATGTGGTTGGAGCTGAACTTGGCAGTGCAGTCATGAGCAGCATGAAGAGCAGCAGGCTGAGCACACAGCTTTGTGTGCCACCTGTTAAAATCAGGATAATATTTGATGATAAATCTAATACTGAGTAATACAACCTATGTGGATATTTCTGGATATGCAAAAAAAAGTCAGATATTTGTTGGAAGTCTGAATGTGTCACCTGCCTGTTTTGTTTTTAAGTTCATAGTGATGTTCAAACGTTTTTTGTGACTATTTTCTGTACGTATGACTTTTTGATTTAACCCTCTGGGGTCTGAGGGTGTTTTGGCACCCTGGAGAACTTTTGACATGCCCTGACATTTGTGCTTTTTTCAGTATCTTAAAAACATATTAATGGCTAAACTCTGATTACATTGTAATCAGCACAAACTGGGCTACAATAATATGCAAGCATTTAAATTTTCTAAGACATGTTTTGTGATCGAAAGAAATATAAATCTTACTCCTCACAGCGCGTCTTCTTCCAGTAACAAGATGCAAGTAGCCAAGATGAACAATGAAGTCAAGTCTCGCTGCTTTGTTTACGTTGATGTGGGCTGTACGCCTCGTGCACCTCCACGTGGATGATTATAATATCAGAGCGAAAGTAGCTCGTGGGCGTGATTAAATTAAAAATAATTAGGTCTGACGAGAAAGACTGGACATGGTGTTGGTTTTCGATAAGACTTACTTCATTTACAAGTAGACATGTCAGGCTTGCTATAGATGTATATCTCATGTCTCTGTGTTGAGTATTCACTGAGTTTTGGATATGTTGCATCTCACAGATACCTGGCAGTTACTAATGACTACTTCCATTTAAACCTCCTCACTCCCTCTGGATATAAGTACCGGTCTAAGCCACGTCTCTCTGGTAGAAGTGGTGGCCTTGCAGTTGTCTATAGAGATGTTATAACTGTCATTACTGAATTTCATAATGTGAAAACTTTTGAATACATGGCAACATTATCATGCTGCAACATTAGGTGATGGTCGTGGATGAATGGCACAACAATGGGCCTCAGGATCTTGATACTCAGGTATCTCTGTGCATTTAAAATGCCATCAATAAAATGCACCTGTGTTCGTTGTCCATAACATGCACCTGCCCATGCCATAACCCCACCGCCATCATGGGCCACTCGATCCACAACACTGACATCAGCAAACCGCTCACCCACACGACGCCATACATGCTGTCTGCCATTTGCCCTGTACCGTGAAAACCAGGATTCATCCGTGAAGAGAACACTTCTCCAAAGTGCCAGACGCCATTTGAATGTGAGCATTTGCCCACTCAAGTCAGTTACGGCGACGAACTGCAGTCAGGTCGAGACCCCGGTGAGGACGACGAGCATGCAGATGAGCTTCCCTGAGAAGGTTTCTGACAGTTTGTGCATAAATTCTTTGGTTATGTAAACCGATTGTTGCAGCAGCTGTCCGGGTGGCTGGTCTCAAACGATCTTGGAGGTGAAGATGCTGGATGTGGAGGTCCTGGGCTGGTGTGGTTACACGTGGTCTGCGGTTGTGAGGCTGGTTGGATGTACTGCCAAATTCTCTGAAACGTCTTTGGAGACGGCTTATGGTAGAGAAATGAACATTCAATTCACAGGCAACAGCTCTGGTGGACATTCCTGCAGTCAGCATGCCAATTGCATGCTCCCCAAAAACTTGTGACATCTGTGGCATTGTGCTGTGTGATAAAACTAGGGATGTCACAATACTCAATATAATATCGAACCGTTCGGTACAACATCCACGGTTCAATAAGCACTTGTGAATTGCAGTTTTTCGGTTTTGCATTTAAATAATTTATTTCTCTCAAAATTTGCTGTGTGTGCCCATAATTTCAAGTGCTGAGATGAGGAAATGCTACCCCGCTTATATTTGAAAAAGCAACACAGGCAGAGCATCTTCCCTTCTAATGAAATGCAATGATAAGCCTTTCTAAACCTGTTGTCCAACAAAAGAGAACATTATAACTTATTTTTACTTCACAGCATCAGTCGAGTGTTTAAAATAACTTACTTTTGTGATCTGATGTTGCTTCTTATCATAGAATGAGGCAGACAATATATTCTATACTGTATGTCAATTATGGCTTACAAATATCATTATGAAAATCATTATGAAAATACCCAAGATGGCTTGAAGAACACAGATAAACCATATATTATTGCAGACGAGTGTTTATTGTCCTTACATTTCATCATTCAAAACGTTTAACGTTATATCTTGTTTTTATTCAGTTACAGCAATAGCGATGCCTTTATCCATATTAGAGAAGCTGGAATGGAATGTAATCAGTGCTGCTACTTTGACGCATGTGTGAATTTTGTGCTCGAGGGTGCCCTCTGGCGTCCAGTATGAATGAAACCCATCCTATTTTGTGTAAAAATCGGAAATAAATACCTCTCTCAAAAGAATATTAAGCAGACATATAATAATCCACGCTTTTTCCAGTGTGCAGAGGTTTACAGAAGTATTTTGTTGTTAATTAGATGCAAAAAAAACACTCTGATGTGGCAAGCTATCAGAACCGAACCGAAAACCGTGGTTAAAAACTGAGGTACGTATTGAACCGTGGACTAATTGTATTGTTGCATGCCTAGATAAAACTGCACATTTTAGAGTGGCCGTTGATTTTCCTTTTCACCTCCTCACAAAACTTTTATTAGTTATCATAATGTTAAATCTGTTGGTTCTTTTGTCTTTCTCAGACTCCATTAATGAGTCTTCACTGTCTTCATACTCAGATTTTTCCTGTCCAACTGCTGTCTTCTCTATCTATAACACTGCTATCTCTGAAGCTTTGGATAAAAATGCCCCATATGAAAACTAAGGTGGTATCTTCATCTCATGCATCCCCTTGGTATACATCTGAGCTCAGTGTGCTTAAACAAACTGGCAGACATCTTGAACACAGATATGGGAAAAGCGGCCTGGAAGATACATTACCAAAATTTCTGTGCTTACCAGTTGAAATATAAGTTTGCTCTTAATGCCACACGCACAGCATCTTACTCCTTCATAATTATTTAGCTAAAAGTAGACCTAAGACATTATTTTTGACTGTTATCAAGTGAATTAATCCTCCAATTCATAATAATATTTGCTCAATTGGCCCCTTAATTGAATAAAATAAAATCTATTTATGCAACATTTTCATAGAACATGTTCTGTCTAACTTTACTCTCACCAGCCTGTCCTCTGTTAGTGTCTCAATTACTCAAGCAAGCTCATCTACTTCTCAGTTAGATCAAGCGTCTTCCTCAATTCTTAAAAACTGTCTTGCTGTAATGGCATCTCCTATTGCTCACTTGATAAACTGTTCTGTTTCTTCCAGGTCTGTTCCGCTATCATTAAAATTGGCTGCAGTCACTCCCATCTTAAAGAAACCTGGTCTAGACTCATCTGTTCTGAATAACTTTAGACCTAAATCTGATCTCCCTTTCATTTCCAAACTGCTTGAAAAAGTGGTTGCTACAAGTTCATCTTTCTGCCAACAATCGTCTTGATCAGTATCTATCTGGTTTTCGATCTGGCCACAGAACTGAAACAGCACTGCTAAAAATTACTAATGACATTTTAGTATCTGCTGATTCTGGCTGTCTTACTGTTCTTATCTTGTTTTATTTAACAGCAGCTTTTGACACTGTATCTCATCATATACTTATTTCTCGGCTATCAGCTATTGGCATCACGGGTACTGCTATGTCCTGGTTTATATCGTATCTCTCGGATAGACTGTCTTTTATTAGTGTTCAATCTTTAAATCATTGTCTTTTTCTCTCTCTTAAGGTGTCCCTCACGGCTCTGTTCTTGGACCTCTTGTGTCCAACATTTATTGGCTTCCCCTTGGTCATATTATTCCTAGCTACAGTCTCAGCTATCATTGTTATGCTGATGATCTGCAAATGTACATATCAGGTCGTTCCGCCTCTACCATTTAATTCACTGAATGCCTGTATTGCTGACATTAAAATCTGGTTACATAGCAACTTCCTAAAACTAAACTATAAATCTGAGCTTATTGTATTTGTTCCACCATCTCACTTAAAAAAAGTCTGAACTGAGTATATCCATTGATGGGGCTATGTTAACATCATCTCATACCATTAGAAATTTGGGTGTAATATTTGACTTGTCACTTACATTTCAATCTCATATTAGTTCTACTACCAAGGCTGCATTTTACTACCTCAGCAATATTGCCCATCTGCGTCCTACTCTCAGTATCAAAAACACTGAAACTCTCATTCATGCCTTAAGAACTTCTTTTCTCGATTACTGTAACTTGCTTCTCATTGGACTGCCAGTTAAAACTATTACTAGGTTACAGTATGTTCAAAACTCTGCCGTTACAGTCATCAGTCAAGTCAAAAAGTCTGAACACATTATCCCTTTGGTTGCCTGTTTCTGTTCGCATTTAGTATAAAATTATTTTGTTAACTTTTAAATATCTTCATAGACTTGCTCCCCATTATCTATCTGAACTGCTGCATTATTATTCATCACCTCGTCATCTGATTCAAACCTGCTTACTCTACCTCGTTTTCGTCTTTGTATCAATGGGTGACAGATCTTTCAGTACTGTAGCTCTAAAACTCTGCAATTCTCTTCCACCAGTTCTTTGCGACACCTCCATTATATCATCATTTATATCTCAACTAAACTCTTTTAAAATCTTTTCTTATAGTATTTGCAGCCTTCTTCTGATTAATGTTTTGCTGTAAAACTACTGGGTATTTGTGTTGTGCTTTCTGGTTTTGCTGTTAAGTCACTGTGTATTTACTGTGCACAGCATAAATGAGTACACCCCATCTGAAAAAATATAAAAGATATATTTTCTTAATGATGACTAATATAATTCAGGGAAAGATGGCAAAATTGAAATGTATTAAACATACTTAATAAAAACAAAAAATGAATGCCTATATTTTCTGTAAAACAAGTGCAGAAATAAGTACACCCCAGATTTAAATCAGCAAATATATAATATTCTAGTGCTTAATATGAGGAGAGGGTATACTCTTCTGTTTCAAGATTTTGTATTGTATCACACAGTGGTGTGTGAATTCATGACAGCATTAAGAAAGGACAACTCCCACACACCTTCAGTACTCATAAATCCCTATATAAGAGCTATACTACTGCTGAATGTGACTGGGAACCAGGCACTTCTCACTGTACTCCTCCTCTAGCAACACCAGAACATTTTGGATGCTTTTGGATCCGAAATGATTGACTTGGTCTCGTGAGATCCAATTATGGATTCCCAGAAGTCTATATTTTGTAAAAGTATTTTGTAAATACTATTTTTTTTAGTATTTAAAAATACTGTATTTTTTGTATTTTGCAGAGAATTTTAAAAGAGGTTAAATGAGTCTATTGTGCTTTGGCTACAGTAGGTAATTCTAGTGGTGACAACATCCATGCATGTCACTTCTGCAGGTTGTGTTGTACTCTGGGAGATAAAGTGTCACTCTTTTCATAGCTTTTGCCGGCTCTGAGACACTTACATGGTATTTCCTTTTTTTTTTTCTAGCAAAAATTCACTCATCACTAAATAAAAACTTAAAGTGAAGACCTGATTATTTCAAGGGCCTTGTCACAAGTCCATTGTTTTTGAATGTCGGTGTTACTTCTGCTATATTTTCACACTTAAAACAATAATTTGGTATTCCTCTTGTACCATTGTCCTCTTTTATGAAATAAACTCTTAGACAGTTCTCTCACAAATGGTTCCATTGTTGCCAGCATTAAGTCTGAGTATGATTCAGGGGTTTATAAAACACTTTTATTGTCAGGATAATTTTATATATATTTATATTATATATATATTTTTTATAATTTAGTAACTTTCAGGAGGGTGTACTCATTTTTGCAACACAATATTTTATCACTTTGATGATAAAATCTTATTTTCCTGAATAATTTTGACATTATTGGTTGGTAACTGATAGTGGTGGGCCGTTATCGGCGTTAACGTGCTGCGTTAACGTGAGACTCTTATCGGGCGATTAAAAAAAAAAATATCGCCGATGTGGCAAAGTTGGGTTGGGAGCTGGGTCTATACTACGCAAGCTATGATGACTTTCACCTTGATATTTTAGCGCGGATGTATACCTAGCCGAATTGCACTGTAGGGGGCGAGAACGAGTCTTCGAACCTGTGTGTATGCCTACTGTGAAATTACCACATCAAACGTGACGTGCTAACATGGATGCAGCTATGAAGCCGCCGGGTTTGCTTCAGGGAAAATTTATTTTTAAGAAGCTTCCCAATGGAAACCTCAACAAGACTAAGGTTGTTTGCACTTGGTGCAATGCGGAATTAGTTTACTGTAGGAGTTCTTCCAGTTTCAAGTACCACCTAAACGCAAAGCATCCCTTAGCTAATGCGGAAGATGCCGGGCCAGGCATTGATGTAGTGCAGGGGAAGAGTCGTCGTCAAACTACTATGTTTGAGTGCAACCGAGGCAAGCCCGTCAGCACAGCTCTATCAGCCAAGCTAATTAATCTCCTCGCTCAGTGGATTGCCACCAGCTGCCGGCCCATCAGCGTGGTTGAAGATGATGGGCTCGAGCTTGTTCTCCAGGCGGCCACAGGTGACCCATCTTACAAACTACCTGCGAGGCGAACTATCATGAGGAGAATACATGACCAGCACGCCGCAGAGAAAGCCGCAAAAGACGAAAAGATGGTAGAGGCGAGGTGTGTAGCACTGACTGGAGACCATTGGACATCTGTCAACAACGATAACTACCTCGGCGTTACTGTACACCTCATCGATGCCAGCTGGGAACTTCACTCCTTCGCTTTAGGTAGGCTACGTTATGTAATTTTAAATGACATAATTGAATTTAATTACTTAGCCTATTAATTACCACGACACCACGAATTACCACTACATTATGTTTGCTTCTTGATTGCTAGTTGTTTACTACTAGTAGTGAACTTATTCTGATGTACTTTGTCTGTCCGTTAGGTGTGATGAAAACAGAGGAGCGTCACTTTGCAGAAGCATGTGCCAGGCAGTTTCTCGACATCGCTAATCAGTGGGGGATAGCTGACAAATAGAGCTTGGACTGATTGACACAAAGCTACTGACTGTAAACAGTTCATCACGACCTCTTATGTAGGCCTACAGTTCAAAATTCATGTTTAACTGAATAAACAGTTAGTGTAAACAAGTACATCTTATTGAACATAATTTATTTTCATCACCAATTATCATAGCAGTTTGTGATGCATTTTGGAAACAGGAGATGAGCCCCTGGTCTAATGCGCCACCTGGCTCGAGAAACCCGTTCTCAAAGACTTACTTTTAGTCATTATTTGGGTAGCACACATATTATGAATGCTTTCGGCAGAATTCAAATGAGCCATTTTAATCTAGATTAATCTAGATTAATTCCAAGATTACAGTGAGATTAATCTATATTAAAAAAATTAATCTATGCCCACCACTAGTAACTGATCAAGCAGGCTTCTTGGAACATTATATCTCCAAAGAACCCTAACATATCTTCTAAGTAAAGAGTAATTGCTGAATTTAAGTTTTAGAGGGGGTGTACTCAATTATGCTGTGCACTGTATGTGTATACATGTGTATATGTATGTGCCGTGTACTATCACATGTATTTATTATTGAAGCTCTGTTTATGTATTTTCTCCTTGTACAGCAACCTTGGGAAAAGGTTGGGAAAGGGACTTTTTTTTATAAATAAAAAAAATATATTATTATTATCAATGTCCTGATTTTCCTCCAAACTGCACAGCAGCTTTCAGGAAGTGTGAAAGGGAAGAGTTTGAACAGAGAATTATAGAATGCAACAGGTTAGAGAGTCTGAAGTGCAAAAAAATTTAATAACATGGCAAAGAACAAATATACAGTAGAAGAGGCAATTGTGATGATTTTTGATGAGTTATGGGAGCAGAAAGCGGGACTTGTCAGACTCGCATCTTGGCATGCATCTTTGTGTGTGTGCTTGTATTTGTATGTTTGCATGTGTCCTGAGTCTCCTGAGTGAAAACTGTGAAACCCAGTGTTGCAAAAAAAAAAAACCCTTATATGTACTATAGTCCAGTTTTTATGTTTACATTGTTAGATTCTTTAGATCATGTGTTTTCTGATTTTTTTTTTTTGTTCTTTTAAATAAAATAAAATAATAATAATAATAATTTTAATTTTTATTTAAATTCTATTTACAAAATCTTAACAAATAGTAATGGTCAAAAACTGTAATTTACTGAATGATAATTGTTTTCTGAAAAAAATTACAGTTAGCATATTGTTTTGAATTTTACGGTCTAAAAAATCTGGAATCGCGTGTTCAGAGAGAAAAACTGATTTAAACAAAAATAGTGGGTGGATTTTTGGAATTTTAGGCTGGTTGTTTTCACACACTGTGGTGTTCTAACATACTATAAAATTGATTTTTGCATAATAGGTACCCTTTAAGCACTGTAAGGCTTGCAATATGAATGTGGTATGTTTTTAATGTTGTATGTCAAAATGTTTTGCAGCACTGATGCCTCTTTTGGACTTATGCACAGTTCAGCCTGATGCTGCGGTGTCTTCTCACGCATTCTTTGGGCCATCAAGTCAAATCGGGTAATTTGTTCTAGCTCTTACACACACTTTCTCTTCTTGTGTTTGAAAATAGTCAGATCCAAAAATTTTGTGTTGACAAAGCTATTGCAGCATGTATGAATGTGATGCAGTTGTATTTATTTCTGCTGCACCTTTTAGACAGCCTCCTGCACTATCAGAGTTAGTGTCCCTATATGTGGGTCGCTGTCACAGCCTGTGGAAAGAGCCTGGACTGATGCTGTGGTTGGAGGAGAATGTCAGAAAAGTGCTAAATAGGGTCGACTCACACGATCCTTATGTGGAGGACTGCCAAAACAAGTAAGAAACTGTTGAATGCAGATGTTATTTTTTTGTGTCTGTTTGAGTTTGTTGAATTTGAAGGGATCCTATTGTGCCCCTTTTTAGAAGATAAAAAAGGTAAAAGATAAGAGCCAGGTGTTTTCAAACTTTTTTTCTCAGCCAAACCACGTTGGCCTAAATTAACCCTCTGAGAATTATTATTATTATTATTATTGATATTTTGTGCAGATACAACATCTCATATATACAAAAAATAGTAATTCACTATTCTGCTTTACATTACACCCCCAATCCCCCTAACATCCCAAATACACAACACAAACAAACATACTATATGTGCAGTTATTAAGTGATCCATTAAATGTACAAAGAAAGAACAAAACAAAATGAAAAAAGTAAATAAATAAATAAATAAAAAGTTAATCCTCTTCTGCATCTTCAAGTGACAGATCAATAGTTGAATCAATAGTTGATCAATAGTCAAAGGTGTCCACATTTCATGAAAAGTTTTTAAAGATCCTTTTAATGAAAAACAATTTTTTTCCAGCTTTAAAGACAAAAAAAAAATATTTTATCCATCTATCATATGAGGGATGGCGTGCGTGTTTCTACTTAAGGACAGTAAGCCTCCTAGCTAATAGTGTGGTGAAAGCAACAACATCTTGTGTTGCTGAAGGCAAATTTGGCTTAAAACAAATTCCAAACAGAGCTGTAAAAGGGTTTGAAGTGGCTGATATGTTAAAGGTTTTTTCAAAGGTATCAAATATTTTAGACCAAAACTCTGTTAATCTTGGACAAGACCAAAACATATGAGTGTGATTTGCTGGAGACTGTCGGCACCTATTGCAAGTGTTACTTCTGTCTGGGTATATTTTGGTTAATCTGGCATTACTGTAGTGTGCTTTGTGAAGAATCTTGCAATGCGTCAAACTGTCGGGCACATATAGGAAGAGTGTACTAAATCGAGCATATAGTCCCACTCTATTTCGCTTATAGTAATCCCCAGCTCTTGTTCAGAATTTAGAGAATCTATTGATTAAATGATGGAGATTAGCCCTCTTTTGTCTGGGCTAAGAGAGAGAATTGTGTCCATTTTTGAATCAGACGGAAAATTAGAGAAACTGAGGAAACTGATTTTGAACAAAATGTCCAATCTGAAAGAAGTGAAAAAAGATGGGTTTTAGGGAGATTAAACTTTTCTGACAATTCTGAAAATGATAAGAATATATCTTTATCATACAAGTCCTTGATGGTACTAATACCCCTAGAAGACCAGTCGCAAAAAACGGATTCAGAACATGATGGTAGAAAAGATGAATTGTTTACTATAGGTGAAAGAATTGACAGACTGATTAACCCAAAATGCTTTATAAAATTTACCAATATTTTAAGAGTATTGGTCACCACTAAACTGTCTGAGACATTTTTACTTCTTATAGGAAGCTGAGAGCAAATCACTGAATGCAGGGAATATTTTGAGGATGACAATTCTATTTGGGCCCAGATGGGATATTCAGGAACTCCTGAAGTGTTAGTCCAATATAACAGCTTGCTAATATTACAGGCCCTGTAATACTATGGAAAATTTGGTAAGGCAAGGCCCCCTTTTGATTTTGGTAGTTCAAGAACCTTTCCTCTTATTCGTGCATTTTTGCCACTCCACAAAAAGAAGTTAGTTGTTTGATTCAAAGTATCAAAAAAGACAGGTTAATATAAATGGGTATATGCTGGAAGAAATATAAAAATTTAGGCAAAATTGTCATTTTAACCCAATTAATACGGCCAATTAGCGATATTGGAAGAGAGGCCCATCTCTGTATATCTTCCCTTTTAAGCAACTAACAGAGAATTAAACTTTTTCCTGAAAATACCTGTGACTGATTTGGTGATAAATACACCTAAATATCTGAATCCTTCGTGAGCCCACTTAAAGGGAAAAGGATATTTAGACAGCGTTTCAGCTGCTGCGTTGAATGGGAACACTTCGCTCTTTTGAAGATTTAATTTGTAACCAGAAAATTTGACAAACAAATCAAAAATTTGGAGGATAGGCGGTACTGATGACGCTGGGTGAGTTATATATAAAAGAAGGTCATCTGCATAGAGGGACAATTTGTAAGAGGTTCCAAACCAAGTAATGCCTTCAAACTTTTCCTCACTTCACAGCCAAATGGCCAATGGCTCTGTAGCCAATGCGAATAATAGAGGCGAAAGAGGGCAACCTTGGCGTGTACCTCAGCCCAGGGGAAAGGTTTTAGAATGTGTTGCATTGGTGTGCACAGATGCAACAGGGGAGGAGTATAATAATCAAATCCATGTTATAAAATTTGAGCTGAAACCAAATTTACCTAAAATGAAAAACAAATACCCCCATTCAACCCTGTTGAATGCCTTATCATCATCATCAAGGGACAATATAACCTCAGCATTGTCAGAAATTGGGAGAAAGGATAATATTAAAAAGTCTTTGTGTATTATAAAAAAAAAGTCCAGTCATGAAACCTGTCTGGTCAGGGGAAATAATAGTAGGCAACACTTGCTGAAGGCAAAAGGCAAAGATCTTATAGAATTTTAAAATCCATATTTAATAAAGAAATTGGCCTGTAACTACTACAGAGCAGTGGATCTTTGTCTTTCTTTAGTAACAATGAAATGGATGCCTCAGACATGGTTGTTGGGAGCCAACCTGAAAGAAAGGCCTCATTATATACTCTTTGTAGAACTGGGGCTAGAACAGAAGAGAAAGTTTTAAAAAATTCAATACTAAAGCCACCGGTGATTTACCATTTTGAAGTGAATGAATTGCCTCTTGTACTTCCGTGGTAGACACAGGCCTGCCTAAATCATTTGTGGAGCCATCATTTACGCAAGAGAATTTTAGTTGATCAAAGGGGTTTGGGTCATTCCATATTTTTGAGTCGCATTCTGAGGAATAAAGATCTATATAATATTTTGAAAAAATTGAATTAATTTCCTCCGGATCAGAAACTATATCACCCTTAGATTTAATTTTGGGGATCAGTTTAGATGTGCGGACAGTCCGAGATTGAAATGCAAGTAATTTGCCAG
>VONZ01002684.1:0-41366 GCA_012976165.1 Labeo catla | reverse complement strand
CCCACACATTACCTGGAACATTCTCAGCACTCAGATGTTCAGGTCAGCTCTTTGTCTGTTATGGAGGACAGTGGAAGGGGAAGGCTGTCTCCAAACTAAGGATCTCCCACTGGCTTGTGGATGCGGTCCATACAGCCTACCAGGCCAGAGGCTTGCCTTGCCCACTGGGAGTGAGAACCCACTCGACCAGGGGCATCGCTGCCTTGGCGGCTCTCGCAATGCAGCCTCGTTAACAGACATCTTCAGAGCTGCAGGTTGGGCTACACCTATACACTTGCCAGTTTGCGCATGGAACCAGTGTTAGCTAGAGTTTTTATCGCAAGCTCTTGGCGCAGCACTCTGGTTGGGTGTAGAGCTTAATGGTGATTATGCTTTTAAGTTTCAGTAGGTTTCCTGACACGAACCCTGAACACCTTCTCCATCACTTGGCCCTTCTGGACGTGGCAGAGTTTGGCGGAGGAACTCGCTGCGAAATCTCAACACAAGGTATGGTTACTTTTCTAACTCTTGGTTGGATTTGTGCCCCATATGCAGTGGCTACTTATGTGGCCCCATATGTGTATTTCCACCTATAACTCTCTGTGGTGTGGTGTTTCCCCTGAAGGCAGGTTTGTCTCTAAAGTCTGAGTTTGGTTGTCTCCCCTAGCGTGAGACCCACCTCAGGTCCCATATCTAATGTTTTCACGTTATACCCCCCCTCTGGGCAGGTTGTGATCTCCGCAGTGCCTTTTTCTACGGGAAACAGACACTCTCCCAACGTTCTCAAGACACTCAGCCGCTCCACTGAGGAAAGGCCCGGCTGCAGGACTCTGCTATAACAGGTCAGTCCTTGGATGTTGGATGGTCGCAAGAGGTGAGCTGCACTTATGTTAACACGTTGGCTTGTTACTATCTGCGCTGACCACTCGTGACGCGGCCAGACTTGTGGCGGTTTTATATAGGGACCCCTAGTGTCGTACACTACTCGACACAACTCGGAGTGTACGACAGATAGGGAACGTCTCGGTTACGTATGGTAACCCTCGTTCCCTGATGGAGGGAACAGAGACGTTGTGTCGTCCATGCCACAACTCTGGTCCGCCTCTGAGTGAGTTGAGATACTCGGCTCCTCAGATCAGAACGAGTGAGCAGATGCACATGCTGCCCTATTTATACCCGGATATCCGCGGCGTGGCCAGCTATGCAAATTCTGCACACCCAATTTCATTGGCCTTTTTCAAAACTGTCAGAGGTGTTTGGGCTACCAAGAGCGACCCCTAGTGTCGTACACTACTCGACACAACGTCTCCGTTCCCTCCATCAGGGAACGAGGGTTACCATATGTAACCGAGACGTTTTATATGTTGTTTTCATTTTAATTAAAGTTTTAGTTCTTTTGTTGTTGTTTCTTGTTTTTTACATCTATATAGTTTTTATTAATTTTTACTTTATTAGTTTTACTTGTTTTAGTACATTAGGTTAAACTAAATGATCATGACAAATGTTGACTTGCTAGCTGAAATAAAATAAGTTTTATTATTATTATGATCTCAGATCATTTTAATTCATGGATAGTTCACCCAAAAATGTACATTTATTCCCCTCATGTTATTCCAAACCTATAAGAAATTCATTCATCTTTGGAACACAAATGAAGAGAGTTTTAACAATAGTAATCATTTAACATTCACAAAATCTTTCTATTGTGCAAAAGGTTCATTATAGTTGTAAAGTTTTTTGGATTATTAACATTTTCTTCACACAAAGAAAAAATAGTTCTTGAACTGTTCTTTGAAAGGTTCTTTGAGGAACCAAAAATGGATCTTCTAAAGCATTACTGTGAAAACACACTTTAGCAACCTTTATTTTTAATAGTGTGTTGTTGAGAGAGTGATTTACTGTACAGATGATTGTTTTACTCACCATCATAACACACAAACAAATATTTATTTGTACAAGGGTCGTCTATCCATTGTCCATTGTACTCTTTGATACCCATTGATGTGCAGGTGTTGTCTCTGTTATTTTTTTCATTGGGTTCACCAGTCAGCCAGTGTGTGAATGTGGAGGTGCTGTTGTCTGACCAAACCCAGGGTCTGTGCAGACCAATCCAGACTCGTTTAGGTTCAGGTGAAGTTATGTTTTGGTTTATGATGTTCTGAATCTTTTCATTCTCACTCTGGTTCCTCACACTGGCCAGATCTGTGTGATACTGTCTGCAGTATTTCTGAGCGTCTGTCCAGTTCTTTTGCTCCATTACAGGGACGAATCCTTTACTGCTGTCTTTAAAACAGAAAGACATTTCTCAGTATTATTATTATTAATAATAATAATAATTTATTTGTATAGCACTTTTCATACATAAAATGCAACTCAAAGTGCTTCACAAGCATAAAACAAATTTTTGAAAACAACATCAGCATGGTGCAAATGAAGTATAAGCAAAACATAATAACAGTAAGGGTATAAAAAATAACAAAATAAAAGACAAACAAGGAAAAAATAAATAAATAAATAAAAATACACACTTCACACACTATTATGCTCATAGGCAACTTTAAAGAGGTATGTTTTAACACACTTTTTAAAGATATGAATACTAGTGGACTCTCTCACTTCGGAGCATAGTGACTAAAAGAGGTACCACCAGATCGCTTGAGATTTACTGTGTGATATGCTAAAAGTCCAGCACTAGAAGATCGGAACATTTGTTTAGGATTATATCTTAACAGACAATCAGAAATGTAAGAAGGTGCCAAGTTATGCAATGCTTTATAAACTAATATAAGAATCTTAAAATCAATCCTTTGGTGCATTGATATTGATTCAGAGAGAATCATATTCTTAGTGGAATTAAATCAAAAACAAGAAAATACATTTGTTCTTTTTGCAAGACAAATGGCTCATGGATAAATTATAAATAAACTGTTTTATCATTACTGGTCCTGAAAATACTTTTTAACACATTTCTGTGTTTAATCACATTCAGCTGAACTCACATTTATAGCAGATGAAATGACTTGCATTTCTACAGTCTACATTGTGCCATTGTTCTTTCTGTTCACCCATGTAAACACAGTCTCCATCTCCTTGTGGTTGATTGTTTGACCAGTTTCTATACTGAGACTCATTTGCTGTGTAGAAGACAGGATCACTCAGAGACCATATCCATGTGTTTGTGCCTCTCAGCCCAATCCAGACACGCTCAGAGTTACTGTTCACTCTCTGTTTAATGTCATTCTGTTCTTGCATGTCATTGATAGTGACCAGATCTGTGTGTTTCTCTCTGCAGTATCTCTGAGCTTCAGTCCAGGTCTTCTGCTGATTCACAAAGTGATACTGACGCAGAGACGAACTGACCACGGCTGAGGAGAGACACATTCACACAGATCTCAACACTCATTATATCCACACTGTATTTCAAGAGCTCAGAATTTGTGTTTGCTAAAGTGTTCTGAATGGTGCTTTTGCATGTTCAGTGTTTGGACAGGATTTGCTGAGACTGAGGACCTCTAGTGGAAGAAACTGACTACATTTTACAGTTAAATGCATCAATGTGATGTGTTTCCAGAGCAAAATTAAGAGCTCAAACCCCTTTTCAGTGACCAAATTGAACTCTTTGCATCAACCTGAACTTTCAGCACAGCGCTAACACTAACTATGAACACTAGTACTAGTCAAGCACTAGTTTAAACACTCACTCACCTGTGAGCAGAAGAGACATCAGTGTGATTCTCTCCATTTCTGAGGGAAAACAGAAATCAGTCTCAATAAATGACACAGATCCAGAACATCAGATCATGTCATTTCTGCTTTATCAGATTCTACATCAGTTATAAATACACACATGAAGCTGCTGAAGCTGACGTGTGTCATGATTCAGTGTTAAAATACACAGAAATGAAAAAAATACAGCAGCGATATTTTAGGTTTTACAGATTTATTTTGCATTTATAGTACAACATGTATTTCTTTAACTGATATAATGTTAATATACCAACCTACTGAAATACTAAAATCTGCTTTTACCTTTATAATACACTGACAACCATCTTAAACACAGATAATGTGACAAAAGTACTGTAAAGTTACGTGAAATGTCCTGTTAGATTTATTACCGTATAGTAAGAGATGTTACTGTTAACCGGTTTAACAGGTTTTTACAGTAAGATTACTAAAAATGACTACTATTTTACTAAATGTTACTTTTATTGATAGCAGCAGGCAAAATGTACAAAATGCACACAAACATTTACCAGTTAAACATGTTTTACTCTGGTATAATGTTATATAAGCATCACTGCTATTGACATCTTAACACAGAGTGTCTTACCTGTAGATGTTGTGATTCAGGTGTGTTTGTGTGTTTGTGTGACAGACTGATATCAGCGATCGTCTCTTTCTGCTCCTCCCATCTTTGCTTTTCCTTGATGGAAAAACTTGCTTCTGTTTTTTTTTTTTTAAGGTTTATTTCCTCCGTTCTTACCCAAATGTCTAAAATACACTTACGTTTATTTTATTGCACTTCATCTGTTTGTGTCTCTAGATTGTCTTTGTCTTTTGTCTTTATTAAATTACTTAATATTCTGAGGGTTTGTTCATATTTCATTCACACTGATTTATACAACATTTCACTCCTACAAACATGGTGAAATTGTGTTTGTTTTCTGTCTGTTCTTTCAGTATTTTCTGATTTATGGAGTGATTAAAAAAAGAAATCCAAAATCCCTTTGGAAGAATTTTGAGACATCTTCATTTGTAAATGTAACAGTATAGAGTGTGACACATTTTAATATTTGTCAAAATGTAGAAAGTTGTCTGTTCGAGTGTGTAGATCAGGTTATAGTAATTATAACTAGCTATTTATAACTAACTATTTCTCCAGGGAAACATCTTTGAGACTTTAATGAGACGTGAAGGAGAATCTGCTGAGGTCTGAAAGAGCACAAGTGTAGTTTTGGGTAATTGTTTAATGAATACTGATATTATTCTCATATTCCTTGGCTGTTTGTCTCCAGCGTCTCATGTCTCAGTGTGACATTGAAATTATTTCCCTGTTAATTTACATATTGTGTTTCATTTTTGTGCAGCTGATAGTCATGAATGTCCCAGTGTCCCTCAGGGACGAATAATCAGATTGAATCTTCAGACAGAATTTGAATGTGTGCTGATCTTCCTCAAGATGGCGACGATGGTGAAACACAGTCGAACCAGGAAACCATGAGCGCTTTTCAGGTAAAATATGCAAAATCACCTCTTGTTGGAGACAGTTTAAAATAAAATGTTAACTAAGATAAAATGAAACTTATTTTAGCTAGTTGCCAAGGCAGCATTTCTCTTTTCTATTTTATTTAATTTGTGCTAAAATAACTAAAACTAAAATAAATTTATTGTAATAGAAATATTTCAGTTTCAAACAAATGTCATGTTTGGAGTATTTCTACTGTTTTTCTGTAAAATAAATGTCACTTGTTTTATATTTTTGATATGTAATTCAAAACGTGTCATTTTCACTTGTTTCGTGAATGTTTCTAAGTTGTTGTTTTTTTTTTTGTTTGTTTTTTTTTTTTGTTTTTTGGCAGCATTGTATATATTTGAAGATCCTGTAATTTGTAAAGGATCAGTAAGCACTATTTTAATCACATTTTAACCTTCACACATTTAAATGCTTTTTCTGATGTTCAAATATAGTGCAAATATTTCATGAAGTCACTCAATGAATATTTATTGTCATTATATAATTTCATCACATTTATCCATTTGTGTTTACATGTATTTATTGTAGATGCTTTTATACAAAGAAACGTCACACTCACTTTGTCATCGAGCCAAAAATATTCACAGTTCACAACGAGTGAGACGATTATAAATACACAGTAATGAAGGAAATTAACAAGACACAGGTGAGCAATGTAATAATTAGTAACTATGGTGACAAATGAGAACATACTTAGAAACCATGACGACCAAAAAAACTGAAAACAAACACAGGAAACAATGAGATGCAAATTAAAAGTACATGGAAACAAAACCGAAACCCAAACTGAACACGATACATATATATCTAAAATATTTTCCATCACAGCGTCCATTTAAGAAACGAACAAAAGCAGAGATTAAAATACAGACGTTATTTCAGTTTTTTTCAAGTAACTTGTGTTATATTTACATATGATTATATTTGCATCCATTTCAGATGGAATTTGCAGAAAACATCAGTTCCACAAAAGTAAATTTAAGTGGCTAAAAACTAAATAATGTGCACTAAAAAAAGCAGAAAAGAAAACCCAGTAAATGTTTGTCTCCATCACCTCATGAGTCTGAAACTGAATCATAGAATTGACTTTAAACAAGTGAAAACATGATAGAAGATCAAATAGACATGAAAACACATTAAATGGAGATCATTTGAGTCTGATAACAGAAAACTTCCTGATCGTAATATTGAAATTCACATTTTCTGTGAAGCTGCTTTGAAACAATATGTATCATGAAAATCACTTTACAAATAAACTGAGATTGAATTGAATAATTTGAGTCCAAACGGTTTGATTGAATCTGTTGACTCACACACAGTGGGTAATGAATTAAACATTTTTAGTCTGTTACAAATTACATGATGAAAACTTTATTTAGTAACAATCTATTAGATTACACATTTTAAGTAATGTACTCTGAGTACTTTTTGATTACATGAATAATTTACTGTCATTGTGTGAATATGTAATCCATAAGAAAGTAACAATAATCTGTAATGTAATGTAATCTAATCACAAGTAGTGAATATTTGTAATGTGATTAGGTAATCTGGATTACATGTAATCAGTTTGTATCCAGCACTCACTTGCTGCAGATGAAGTTGTATGTGTCAGTTTCAGGGCGACTGATCCATTTATTATCGCTGGTCCGAATGGCTCCGGATCTGAACATTATATCGCACTCGTCCAGATCTTTGTCGTAATCAGGAGCCCACTGATCGTAGCACACGGTCTGACCTTTGACCCAGAACCAGATTCCCACTGTGCAGGAGTGACGCAGACCCAGCCACACATGATCAGAAACGTTCGCTTTCGTGATCGACATCTTCACCCGCTGCTGCATCTGCTTCGAATCCACCGACACCAGGTCCATGTCATTGTTTCTGCAGTGTCTCAGAGCTTCAGTCCACGTCTTATTCTCTCGGATCAGAACCAGTTTATCTGGAAACATGAACAGATCAATAAGAAAAACAAGATACAAAACATTTAACTTTTAAATACAAAAGGCAGTACAGTAGTTCTGTCATTAATTTCTCTCCTCATGTCGTTCCAAACTTGTAAGACTTTCGTTCATCTTTGGAACAATTACAATATATTTTTTTAATAACAACTTTATTCAACAATTCTCTTCTGTGTCAGTCAGCAGCATCACACACATGTTGTGCTGCTCTCATGAACACGCAACAAAGACTGACACGGAAGAGAAGAAATTGTTGAATAAAGTTGTTTTTGTTTTCTTTGCACACATAAAGTATTCTCGTAGCTTCATAACATTACGGTTGAACCAGAGATGTCACATGGACTGTTTTATCGATGTCTTTACTACCTTTCTGGACCATAAAACATTTCAGTTGTGTGTCTATGCAGGGTCAGAAAGCTCTCGGATTTCATCACAAAATCTTAAATTGTGTTCTGAAGATGAACAAAGGTCTTACAGGTTTAGAACGACATGAGGGTGAGTAATTAATGACAATTTTCATCCCTTTTAAGCTATTTTACTGTCATTTAGTTAATATTGTACTGTTTTCAATAAAATTTTGAAGGTTTTAGTTTTATATGTTGTTTTCATTTTAATTTAAGTTTTAGTTCTTTTGTTGTTGTTTCTTGTTTTTTACATCTATATAGTTTTTATTAATTTTTGCTTTATTAGTTTTACTTGTTTTAGTACATTAGGTTAAACTAAATGATCATGTCAAATGTTGACTTGCTAGCTGAAATAAAATAAGTTTTATTATTATTATTATTATGAGCTCAGATCACTTTAATTCATGGATAGTTCACCCAAAAATGTACATTTATAACCCTCATGTTATTCCAAACCCATAAGAAATTCATTCATCTTTGGAACACAAATGAAGAGAGTTTTAACAATAGTAATCATTTAACATTCACAAAATCTTTCTATTGTGCAAAAGGTTCATTATAGGTGTTTTTATTATTTTGTTTTATACTTTTTATTATTTTATTTATATTATTAACATTTTCTTCACACAAAGAAAAAATAGTTCTTTAACTGCTCCCTGAAGGGTTCTTTGAGGAACCAAAAATGGATCTTCTAAAGCATTACTGTGAAAACACACTTTAGCAACTTTTATTTTTAATAGTGTGTGTTGATGAGAGAGTGATTTACTGTACAGATGATTGTTTTACTCACCATCATAACACACAAACAAATAGTTATTTGTACAAGGGTCGTCTACCCATTGTCCTTGGTGGTCTTTGATACCCATCGATGTGCAGGTGTTGTCTCTGTTATTGTTTGCATCGGGTTCATCACGATACCAGTGTGTGAATGTGGAGGTGCTGTTGTCTGACCAAACCCAGAGTCTGTGCAGACCAATCCAGACTCGTTTAGGTTCAGGTGAAGTTATGTTTTGTTTTATGATGTTCTGAATCTTTTCATTCTCACTCTGGTTCCTCACACTGGCCAGATCTGTGTGATACTGTCTGCAGTATTTCTGAGCATCTGTCCAGGTCTTTTGCTCCATTACAGGGACGAATCCTTTACTGCTGTCTTTAAAACAGAAGGACATTTGTCTGATATTGATTCAAAGAGAATCATATTCTTAGTGGAATTAAAACAGAAACAAGAAACATATACATTTGTTCCTTCTGCTCTCATTTATGAAGAACAAATTATGTCACAAATTATGTCACACTTATTGCTCATGGGAATTTTTTTTTTTTATTACTGGTCATAAAAATGCTTTTTCAGCACATTTCTGTGTGTCACATTCAGCTGAACTCACCATTATAGCAGATGAAATGACTTGCATTTCTACAGTCTACATTGTGCCATTGTCCTTTCTGTTCATCCATGTAAACACAGTCTCCATCTCCTTGTGGTTGATTGTTTGACCAGTTTCTATACTGAGACTCATTTGCTCTGTAGAAGACAGGATCACTCAGAGACCATATCCATGTGTTTGTGCCTCTCAGACCAATCCAGACACGCTCAGAGTTACTGTTCACTCTCTGTTTAATGTCATTCTGTTCTTGCATGTCATTGATAGTGACCAGATCTGTGTGTTTCTCTCTGCAGTATCTCTGAGCTTCAGTCCAGTTCATCTCCTGATTCACAAAGTGATACTGACACAGAGACGAACTGACCACGGCTGAGGAGAGACACATTCACACAGATCTCAACACTCATTATATCCACACTGTATTTCAAGAGCTCAGAGTTTGTGTTTGCTAAAGTGTTCTGAATGGTGCTTTTGCATGTTCAGTGTTTGGACAGGATTTGCTGAGACTGAGGACCTCTAGTGGAAGAAACTGACTACATTTTACAGTTAAATGCATCAATGTGATGTGTTTCCAGAGCAAAATTAAGAGCTCAAACCCCTTTTCAGTGACCAAATTGAATTCTTTGCATCAACCTGAACTTTCAGCACAGCGCTAACACTAACTATGAACACTAGTACTAGTCAAGCACTAGTTTAAACACTCACTCACCTGTGAGCAGAAGAGACGTCAATGTGATTCTCTCCATTTCTGAGGGAAAAACAGAAATCAGTCTCAATAAATGACACAGATCCAGAACATCAGATCATGTCATTTCTGCTTTATCAGATTCTACATCAGTTATAAATACACACATGAAGCTGCTGAAGCTGACGTGTGTCATGATTCAGTGTTAAAATACACAGAAATGAAAAAAATACAGCAGCGATATTTTAGGTTTTACAGATTTATTTTGCATTTATAGTACAACATGTATTTCTTTAACTGATATAATGTTAATATACCAACCTACTGAAATACTAAAATCTGCTTTTACCTTTATAATACACTGACAACCATCTTAAACACAGATAATGTGACAAAAGTACTGTAAAGTTACGTGAAATGTCCTGTTAGATTTATCACCGTATAGTAAGAGATGTTACTGTTAACCGGTTTAACAGGTTTTCACAGTAAGATTACTAAAAATGAGTACTATTTTACTAAATTGTACTTTTATTGATAGCAGCAGGCAAAATGTACAAAATGCACACAAACATTTACCAGTTAAACATGTTTTACTCTGGTATAATGTTATATAAGCATCACTGCTATTGACATCTTAACACAGAGTGTCTTACCTGTAGATGTTGTGATTCAGGTGTGTTTGTGTGTTTGTGTGACAGACTGATATCAGCGATCGTCTCTTTCTGCTCCTCCCATCTTTGCTTTTCCTTTTCCTTTTTTTTTTTAAGGTTTATTTCCTCCTAAAATACTAAAATACACTTTTATTTTATTGCACTTTATCTGTTTGTGTCTCTAGATTTCAGTTACATTTTTTTCTCTTACAAACACCAAAACTTGCAGTTTTATTCCTCTTTATATCCTGAGGGTTTGTTCATATTTCATTCACATTGATTTTTACAACATTTCACTCCTACAAACATGGTGAAAATGTGTTTGTTTTCTGTCTATTCTTTCAGTATTTTCTGATTTATGAAGTGATTAAAAAATCCCCTCTGGAAGAATTTGGAGACGTCCTCATTTCTAATCACAGAGTGTATAATATTATAATATTTGTCAAAATGCAGAAAGTTGTCTGTTAGGGTTAGTGTGTAGGTCAGGTTATAGTAATTATAGTTCTATATAAAAACAGTAGATGTCTATGCAGTGTCTGTTTTTATTTCTCCAGGGAAACATCTTTGAGACTTTAATGAGACGTGAAGGAGAATCTGCTGAGGTCTGAAAGAGCACAAGTGTAGTTTTGGGTAATTGTTTAATGAATACTGATATTATTCTCATATTCCTTGTCTGTTTGTCTCCAGCGTCTCATGTCTCAGTGTGACATTGAAATTATTTCCCTGTTAATTTACATATTGTGTTTCATTTTTGTGCAGCTGATAGTCATGAATGTCCCAGTGTCCCTCAGGGACGAATAATCAGATTGAATCTTCAGACAGAATTTGAATGTGTGCTGATCTTCCTCAAGATGGCGACGATGGTGAAACACAGTCGAACCAGGAAACCATGAGCGCTTTTCAGGTAAAATATGCAAAATCACCTCTTGTTGGAGACAGTTTAAAATAAAATGTTAACTAAGATAAAATGAAACTTATTTTAGCTAGTTGCCAAGGCAGCATTTCTCTTTTCTATTTTATTTAATTTGTGCTAAAATAACTAAAACTAAAATAAATTTATTGTAATAGAAATATTTCAGTTTCAAACAAATGTCATGTTTGGAGTATTTCTACTGTTTTTCTGTAAAATAAAGGTCACTTGTTTTATATTTTTGATATGTAATTCAAAACGTGTCATTTTCACTTGTTTCGTGAATGTTTCTAAGTTGTTGTTTTTTTTTTTGTTTGTTTTTTTTTTTTGTTTTTTGGCAGCATTGTATATATTTGAAGATCCTGTAATTTGTAAAGGATCAGTAAGCACTATTTTAATCACATTTTAACCTTCACACATTTAAATGCTTTTTCTGATGTTCAAATATAGTGCAAATATTTCATGAAGTCACTCAATGAATATTTATTGTCATTATATAATTTCATCACATTTATCCATTTGTGTTTACATGTATTTATTGTAGATGCTTTTATACAAAGAAACGTCACACTCACTTTGTCATCGAGCCAAAAATATTCACAGTTCACAACGAGTGAGACGATTATAAATACACAGTAATGAAGGAAATTAACAAGACACAGGTGAGCAATGTAATAATTAGTAACTATGGTGACAAATGAGAATATACTTAGAAACCATGACGACCAAAAAAACTGAAAACAAACACAGGAAACAATGAGATGCAAATTAAAAGTACATGGAAACAAAACCGAAACCCAAACTGAACACGATACATATATATCTAAAATATTTTCCATCACAGCGTCCATTTAAGAAACGAACAAAAGCAGAGATTAAAATACAGACGTTATTTCAGTTTTTTTCAAGTAACTTGTGTTATATTTACATATGATTATATTTGCATCCATTTCAGATGGAATTTGCAGAAAACATCAGTTCCACAAAAGTAAATTTAAGTGGCTAAAAACTAAATAATGTGCACTAAAAAAAGCAGAAAAGAAAACCCAGTAAATGTTTGTCTCCATCACCTCATGAGTCTGAAACTGAATCATAGAATTGACTTTAAACAAGTGAAAACATGATAGAAGATCAAATAGACATGAAAACACATTAAATGGAGATCATTTGAGTCTGATAACAGAAAACTTCCTGATTGTAATATTGAAATTCACATTTTCTGTGAAGCTGCTTTGAAACAATATGTATCATGAAAATCACTTTACAAATAAACTGAGATTGAATTGAATAATTTGAGTCCAAACGGTTTGATTGAATCTGTTGACTCACACACAGTGGGTAATGAATTAAACATTTTTAGTCTGTTACAAATTACGTGATGAAAACTTTATTTAGTAACAATCTATTAGATTACACATTTTAAGTAATGTACTCTGAGTACTTTTTGATTACATGAATAATTTCCTGTCATTGTGTGAATATGTAATCCATAAGAAAGTAACAATAATCTGTAATGTAATCTAATCACAAGTAGTGAATATTTGTAATGTGATTAGGTAATCTGGATTACATGTAATCAGTTTGTATCCAGCACTCACTTGCTGCAGATGAAGTTGTATGTGTCAGTTTCAGGGCGACTGATCCATTTATTATCGCTGGTCCGAATGGCTCCGGATCTGACCGTCATATCGCACTCGTCCAGATCTTTGTCGTAATCAGGAGCCCACTGATCGTAGCACACGGTCTGACCTTTGACCCAGAACCAGATTCCCACTGTGCAGGAGTGACGCAGCCCCAGCCACACATGATCAGAAACGTTCGCTTTCGTGATCGACATCTTCACCCGCTGCTGCATCTGCTTCGAATCCACCGACACCAGGTCCATGTCATTGTTTCTGCAGTGTCTCAGAGCTTCAGTCCACGTCTTATTCTCTCGGATCAGAACCAGTTTATCTGGAAACATGAACAGATCAATAAGAAAAACAAGATACAAAACATTTAACTTTTAAATACAAAAGGCAGTACAGTAGTTCTGTCATTAATTTCTCTCCTCATGTCGTTCCAAACTTGTAAGACTTTCGTTCATCTTTGGAACAATTACAATATATTTTTTTAATAACAACTTTATTCAACAATTCTCTTCCGTGTCAGTCAGCAGCATCACACACATGTTGTGCTGCTCTCATGAACACGCAACAAAGACTGACACAGAAGAGAAGAAATTGTTGAATAAAGTTGTTATTTTTGTTTTCTTTGCACACATAAAGTATTCTCGTAGCTTCATAACATTACGGTTGAACCAGAGATGTCACATGGACTGTTTTATCGATGTCTTTACTACCTTTCTGGACCATAAAACATTTCAGTTGTGTGTCTATGCAGGGTCAGAAAGCTCTCGGATTTCATCACAAAATCTTAAATTGTGTTCTGAAGATGAACAAAGGTCTTACAGGTTTAGAACGACATGAGGGTGAGTAATTAATGACAATTTTCATCCCTTTTAAGCTATTTTACTGCCTTTTAGATAATATTGTAGTGTTTTCAATAAAATTTTGAAGGTTTTAGTTTTATGTTGTTTTCATTTCAATTTAAGTTTTAGTTCTTTTGTTGTTGTTTCTTGTTTTTTACATCTATATAATTTTTTTATTAATTTTTACTTTATTAGTTTTACTTATTTTAGTACATTAGGTTAAACTAAATGATCATGACAAATGTTGACATGCTAGCTGAAATAAAATATGTTTTATTATTATTATTATTATTATTATTATTATTATTTCAGATCATTTTAATTCATGGATAGTTCACCCAAAAATGTACATTTATAACCCTCATGTTATTCCAAACCCATAAGAAATTCATTCATCTTTGGAACACAAATGAAGAGAGTTTTAACAATAGTAATCATTTAACATTCACAAAATCTTTCCATTGTGCAAAAGGTTCATTATTGTTGTAAAAAAAAAAGTTATTTGGATTATTAACATTTTATTCACACAAATAAAAAAATAATTCTTTAACTGTTCTCTGAAAGGGTCTTTGAGGAACCAAAAATGGATCTTCTAAATCATCACTGTGAAAACACACTTTAACAACCTTTATTTTTAATAGTGTGTGTTGATGAGAGAGTGATTTACTGTACAGATGATTGTTTTACTCACCATCATAACACACAAACAAATAGTTATTTGTACAAGCGTTGTCTATCCATTGTCCTTGGTGGTTTCTAATATCAATCGATGTGCACACGCCGTCTTTGTTATTGTTTTCATTGGGTTCACCAGTCAGCCAGTGTGTGAATGTGGAGGTGCTGTTGTCTGACCAAACCCAGAGTGTGTGCAGACCAATCCAGACTCGTTTAGGTTCAGGTGAAGTTATGTTTTGGTTTATGATGTTCTGAATCTTTTCATTCTCACTCTGGTTCCTCACACTGGCCAGATCTGTGTGATACTGTCTGCAGTATTTCTGAGCGTCTGTCCAGGTCTTTTGCTCTTTTACAGGGACGAATCTTTTACTGCTGTCTTTAAAACAGAAAGACATTTGTCTGATATTGATTCAGAGAGAATCATATTCTTCGTGGAATTAAATCAAAAACAAGAAAATACATTTGTTCTTTCTGCTCTCATTTACCAAGAACCCAAAAAGACAAATGACTCATGGATGGATGAACAAACAAACAAACAAACAAACTGCTTTATCATAACTGGTCCTGAAAATAGTCAGTATCATTTTTCGCACATTTCTGTGTGTTTAATCACATTCAGCTGAACTCACCATTATAGCAGATGAAATGGTTTTGTGTATTACAGTTTTCATCATGCCATTGTCCATCATTTGTCACAGAAACACAGTCTCCATCTCCTTGTGGTTGATTGTTTGACCAGTTTCTATACTGAGACTCATTTGCTGTGTAGAAGACAGGATCACTCAGAGACCATATCCATGTGTTTGTGCCTCTCAGCCCAATCCAGACACGCTCAGAGTTACTGTTCACTCTCTGTTTAATGTCATTCTGTTCTTGCATGTCATTGATAGTGACCAGATCTGTGTGTTTCTCTCTGCAGTATCTCTGAGCTTCAGTCCAGGTCTTCTGCTGATTCACAAAGTGATACTGACGCAGAGACGAACTGACCACGGCTGAGGAGAGACACATTCACACAGATCTCAACACTCATTATATCCACACTGTATTTCAAGAGCTCAGAATTTGTGTTTGCTAAAGTGTTCTGAATGGTGCTTTTGCATGTTCAGTGTTTGGACAGGATTTGCTGAGACTGAGGACCTCTAGTGGAAGAAACTGACTACATTTTACAGTTAAATGCATCAATGTGATGTGTTTCCAGAGCAAAATTAAGAGCTCAAACCCCTTTTCAGTGACCAAATTGAATTCTTTGCATCAACCTGAACTTTCAGCACAGCGCTAACACTAACTATGAACACTAGTACTAGTCAAGCACTAGTTTAAACACTCACTCACCTGTGAGCAGAAGAGACATCAGTGTGATTCTCTCCATTTCTGAGGGAAAACAGAAATCAGTCTCAATAAATGACACAGATCCAGAACATCAGATCATGTCATTTCTGCTTTATCAGATTCTACATCAGTTATAAATACACACATGAAGCTGCTGAAGCTGCCGTGTGTCATGATTCAGTGTTAAAATACACAGAAATGAAAAAAATACAGCAGCGATATTTTAGGTTTTACAGATTTATTTTGCATTTATAGTACAACATGTATTTCTTTAACTGATATAATGTTAATATACCAACCTACTGAAATACTAAAATCTGCTTTTACCTTTATAATACACTGACAACCATCTTAAACACAGATAATGTGACAAAAGTACTGTAAAGTTACGTGAAATGTCCTGTTAGATTTATCACCGTATAGTAAGAGATGTTACTGTTAACCGGTTTAACAGGTTTTCACAGTAAGATTACTAAAAATGAGTACTATTTTACTAAATTGTACTTTTATTGATAGCAGCAGGCAAAATGTACAAAATGCACACAAACATTTACCAGTTAAACATGTTTTACTCTGGTATAATGTTATATAAGCATCACTGCTATTGACATCTTAACACAGAGTGTCTTACCTGTAGATGTTGTGATTCAGGTGTGTTTGTGTGTTTGTGTGACAGACTGATATCAGCGATCGTCTCTTTCTGCTCCTCCCATCTTTGCTTTTCCTTTTCCTTTTTTTTTTTAAGGTTTATTTCCTCCTAAAATACTAAAATACACTTTTATTTTATTGCACTTTATCTGTTTGTGTCTCTAGATTTCAGTTACATTTTTTTCTCTTACAAACACCAAAACTTGCAGTTTTATTCCTCTTTATATCCTGAGGGTTTGTTCATATTTCATTCACATTGATTTTTACAACATTTCACTCCTACAAACATGGTGAAAATGTGTTTGTTTTCTGTCTATTCTTTCAGTATTTTCTGATTTATGAAGTGATTAAAAAATCCCCTCTGGAAGAATTTGGAGACGTCCTCATTTCTAATCACAGAGTGTATAATATTATAATATTTGTCAAAATGCAGAAAGTTGTCTGTTAGGGTTAGTGTGTAGGTCAGGTTATAGTAATTATAGTTCTATATAAAAACAGTAGATGTCTATGCAGTGTCTGTTTTTATTTCTCCAGGGAAACATCTTTGAGACGTTAATGAGACGTGAAGGAGAATCTGCTGAGGTCTGAAAGAGCACAAGTGTAGTTTTGGGTAATTGTTTAATGAATACTGATATTATTCTCATATTCCTTGTCTGTTTGTCTCCAGCGTCTCATGTCTCAGTGTGACATTGAAATTATTTCCCTGTTAATTTACATATTGTGTTTCATTTTTGTGCAGCTGATAGTCATGAATGTCCCAGTGTCCCTCAGGGACGAATAATCAGATTGAATCTTCAGACAGAATTTGAATGTGTGCTGATCTTCCTCAAGATGGCGACGATGGTGAAACACAGTCGAACCAGGAAACCATGAGCGCTTTTCAGGTAAAATATGCAAAATCACCTCTTGTTGGAGACAGTTTAAAATAAAATGTTAACTAAGATAAAATGAAACTTATTTTAGCTAGTTGCCAAGGCAGCGTTTCTCTTTTCTATTTCATTTAATTTGTGCTAAAATAACTAAAACTAAAATAAATTTATTGTAATAGAAATATTTCAGTTTCAAACAAATGTCATGTTTGGAGTATTTCTACTGTATTTCTGTAAAATAAATGTCACTTGTTTTATATTTTTGATATGTAATTCAAAAACATGTCATTTTCACTTGTTTCGTGAATGTTTCTAAGTTGTTGTTTTTTTTTTTTGTTTTTTGGCAGCATTGTATATATTTGAAGATCCTGTAATTTGTAAAGGATCAGTAAGCACTATTTTAATCACATTTTAACCTTCAAACATTTAAATGCTTTTTCTGATGTTCAAATATAGTGCAAATATTTCATGAAGTCACTCAATGAATATTTATTGTCATTATATAATTTCATCACATTTATCCATTTGTGTTTACATGTATTTATTGTAGATACTTTTATACAAAGGAACATCACACTCACTTTGTCATCGAGCCCAAAATATTTACAGTTCACAACGAGTGAGACGATTATAAATACACAGTAATGAAGGAAATTAACGAGACACAGGTGAGCAATGTAATAATTAGTAACTATGGTGACAAATGAGAACATACTTAGAAACCATGACGACCAAGAAAACTGAAAACAAACACAAGAAAAAATTAGATGCAAATTAAAAGTACATGGAAACAAAACCGAAACCCAAACTGAACACGATACATATATATATCTAAAATATTTTCCATCACAGCGTCCATTTAAGAAACGAACAAAAGCAGAGATTAAAATACAGACGTTATTTCAGTTTTTTTCAAGTAGCTTGTGTTATATTTACATATGAATATATTTGCATCCATTTCAGATGGAATTTGCAGAAAACATCAGTTCCTCAAAAGTAAATGTAAGTGGCTAAAAACTAAATAATGTGCACTAAACAAAGCAGAAAACAAAACCCAGTAAATGTTTGTCTCCATCACCTCATGAGTCTGAAACTGAATCATAGAATTGACTTTAAACAAGTGAAAACATGATAGAAGATCAAATAGACATGAAAACACATTAAATGGAGATCATTTGAGTCTGATAACAGAAAACTTCCTGATTGTAATATTGAAATTCACATTTTCTGTGAAGCTGCTTTGAAACAATATGTATCATGAAAATCACTTTACAAATAAACTGAGATTGAATTGAATAATTTGAGTCCAAACGGTTTGATTGAATCTGTTGACTCACACACAGTGGGTAATGAATTAAACATTTTTAGTCTGTTACAAATTACATGATGAAAACTTTATTTAGTAACAATCTATTAGATTACACATTTTAAGTAATGTACTCTGAGTACTTTTTGATTACATGAATAATTTACTGTCATTGTGTGAATATGTAATCCATAAGAAAGTAACAATAATCTGTAATGTAATGTAATCTAATCACAAGTAGTGAATATTTGTAATGTGATTAGGTAATCTGGATTACATGTAATCAGTTTGTATCCAGCACTCCCTTGCTGCAGATGAAGTTGTATGTGTCAGTTTCAGGGCGACTGATC
Organism: Labeo catla; assembly: GCA_012976165.1. Lineage (NCBI taxonomy): Eukaryota > Metazoa > Chordata > Actinopteri > Cypriniformes > Cyprinidae > Labeo > Labeo catla. Next base: position 22,491 of record VONZ01002684.1, on the reverse strand, counting down.
CATTTATTATCGCTGGTCCGAATGGCTCCGGATCTGACCGTCGTATCGCACTCGTTCAGACTGCTGTTGTAATCAGGAGCCCACTGATCGTAGCACACGGTCTGACCTTTGACCCAGAACCAGATTCCCAGTATGCTGGAGTGACGCAGACCCAGCCACACGTGATCAGAAACGTTCGCTTTTGTGATCGACATCTTCACCCGCTGCTGCATCTGCTCCGAATCCACCGACACCAGGTCCATGTCATTGTTTCTGCAGTGTCTCAGAGCTTCAGTCCACGTCTTATTCTCTCGGATCAGAACCAGTTTATCTGGAAACATGAACAGATCAATAAATAAGAAAAACAAGATACAAAACATTTAACTTTTAAATACAAAAGGCAGTACAGTAGTTCTGTCATTAATTTCTCTCCTCATGTCGTTCCAAACTTGTAAGACTTTCGTTCATCTTTGGAACAATTACAATATATTTTTTTAATAACAACTTTATTCAACAATTCTCTTCCGTGTCAGTCAGCAGCATCACACACATGTTGTGCTGCTCTCATGAACACGCAACAAAGACTGACACAGAAGAGAAGAAATTGTTGAATAAAGTTGTTATTTTTGTTTTCTTTGCACACATAAAGTATTCTCGTAGCTTCATAACATTACGGTTGAACCAGAGATGTCACATGGACTGTTTTATCGATGTCTTTACTACCTTTCTGGACCATAAAACATTTCAGTTGTGTGTCTATGCAGGGTCAGAAAGCTCTCGGATTTCATCACAAAATCTTAAATTGTGTTCTGAAGATGAACAAAGGTCTTACAGGTTTAGAACGACATGAGGGTGAGTAATTAATGACAATTTTCATCCCTTTTAAGCTATTTTACTGCCTTTTAGATAATATTGTAGTGTTTTCAATAAAATTTTGAAGGTTTTAGTTTTATGTTGTTTTCATTTCAATTTAAGTTTTAGTTCTTTTGTTGTTGTTTCTTGTTTTTTACATCTATATAATTTTTTTATTAATTTTTACTTTATTAGTTTTACTTATTTTAGTACATTAGGTTAAACTAAATGATCATGACAAATGTTGACATGCTAGCTGAAATAAAATATGTTTTATTATTATTATTATTATTATTATTATTATTATTTCAGATCATTTTAATTCATGGATAGTTCACCCAAAAATGTACATTTATAACCCTCATGTTATTCCAAACCCATAAGAAATTCATTCATCTTTGGAACACAAATGAAGAGAGTTTTAACAATAGTAATCATTTAACATTCACAAAATCTTTCCATTGTGCAAAAGGTTCATTATTGTTGTAAAAAAAAAAAGTTATTTGGATTATTAACATTTTATTCACACAAATAAAAAAATAATTCTTTAACTGTTCTCTGAAAGGGTCTTTGAGGAACCAAAAATGGATCTTCTAAATCATCACTGTGAAAACACACTTTAACAACCTTTATTTTTAATAGTGTGTGTTGATGAGAGAGTGATTTACTGTACAGATGATTGTTTTACTCACCATCATAACACACAAACAAATAGTTATTTGTACAAGCGTTGTCTATCCATTGTCCTTGGTGGTTTCTAATATCAATCGATGTGCACACGCCGTCTTTGTTATTGTTTTCATTGGGTTCACCAGTCAGCCAGTGTGTGAATGTGGAGGTGCTGTTGTCTGACCAAACCCAGAGTCTGTGCAGACCAATCCAGACTCGTTTAGGTTCAGGTGAAGTTATGTTTTGGTTTATGATGTTCTGAATCTTTTCATTCTCACTCTGGTTCCTCACACTGGCCAGATCTGTGTGATTCTGTCTGCAGTATTTCTGAGCGTCTATCCAGGTCTTTTGCTCTTTTACAGGGACGAATCCTTTACTGCTGTCTTTAAAACAGAAAGACATTTGTCTGATATTGATTCAGAGAGAATCATATTCTTCGTGGAATTAAATCAAAAACAAGAAAATACATTTGTTCTTTCTGCTCTCATTTACCAAGAACCCAAAAAGACAAATGACTCATGGATGGATGAACAAACAAACAAACAAACAAACTGCTTTATCATAACTGGTCCTGAAAATAGTCAGTATCATTTTTCGCACATTTCTGTGTGTTTAATCACATTCAGCTGAACTCACCATTATAGCAGATGAAATGGTTTTGTGTATTACAGTTTTCATCATGCCATTGTCCATCATTTGTCACAGAAACACAGTCTCCATCTCCTTGTGGTTGATTGTTTGACCAGTTTCTATACTGAGACTCATTTGCTGTGTAGAAGACAGGATCACTCAGAGACCATATCCATGTGTTTGTGCCTCTCAGCCCAATCCAGACACGCTCAGAGTTACTGTTCACTCTCTGTTTAATGTCATTCTGTTCTTGCATGTCATTGATAGTGACCAGATCTGTGTGTTTCTCTCTGCAGTATCTCTGAGCTTCAGTCCAGGTCTTCTGCTGATTCACAAAGTGATACTGACACAGAGACGAACTGACCACGGCTGAGGAGAGACACATTCACACAGATCTCAACACTCATTATATCCACACTGTATTTCAAGAGCTCAGAGTTTGTGTTTGCTAAAGTGTTCTGAATGGTGCTTTTGCATGTTCAGTGTTTGGACAGGATTTGCTGAGACTGAGGACCTCTAGTGGAAGAAACTGACTACATTTTACAGTTAAATGCATGAATGTGATGTGTTTCCAGAGCAAAATTAAGAGCTCAAACCCCTTTTCAGTGACCAAATTGAATTCTTTGCATCAACCTGAACTTAACCTTTTCAGCACAGCACTAACACTAACTATGAACACTAGTACTAGTCAAGCACTAGTTTAAACACTTACTCACCTGTGAGCAGAAGAGACGTCAATGTGATTCTCTCCATTTCTGAGAGAAAAACAGAAATCAGTCTCAATAAATGATGCAGATCCAGAACATCAGATCATGTAATTTCTGCGTTATCATATTATCATATTATTGTTAAAATACACAGAAAATCAAAAACCCCTTACAGTAAAAGCAGCTGTACAATTACATGAAATATCATGTTAAGTTCATAACAGTAAGGGAACTTACTCTTAACCAGTTAAACAGGCTTTTACCATAGGATTTTTAGTCTTCTACCGTTGAGATCTGGTATTGCAGTGCTGTTGTAAGTGCATTTCTGTAAATGCTTTTTTTAAAACTAAATTTTACTTTTATTTTCTTGTTTTTCTCATATAATCACTCAAATTTAGGACACACTTTTTACTGGGAACCTTTATGAAGTTCTTACTGGATCAATCACTGGATATTAAGCTCATTTTTTTAATTTACTCATTTTTGGTTTTTTCTCTATAATGTTTTAAAGAAGCCATATATAAATAAACTGAAAAGCTCAGATCACAACAGATAAAATGTACAAAATCCACACTAGTTAAACAGTGATCAACATAGTATAATGTAACATAAAACACTGTTAAATCAATCATATTATAATCAATGTGAAGTTAAACAGCAGTAATGATGTTAACTCTGAGTTTCTTACCTGTAGATGTTGTGATTCAGGTGTGTTTGTGTGTTTGTGTTTCTTCTTTTATCAGGACAGACTGATATCACTGATCATTTCTCCTCTTCTGCTCCTCCCATCTTTGGGTTTCCTGGAAAGAAAAACCTTCTGTGCTTTGGTTCTGTGTTCAGGTTTGTTTCCTCTTTTCTTGCCCTAAGGCAACTGCACTGAATGAGAGAGTGTGTGTTTATAAACTTATTTATTTATTTATTTATTAATTTGTTTTTATTCAATGTTCAGATCTATTTTCTGGAAATGTCAACAGATCAGTGCATATTTAATTAGAAAAAGCTTTATTTTCATATTTAAACATGATATTTCTTGTAATCAAACTTGTAATCAGTTTATGGTTGTGTATCTGACAAATGAAATACTTTTACTGAGGTTTTCCTGCTCGTCAGATGTTTGTGTAAACTTTTACTGGATTGACTCGTATGTGTCTGTTTTTATTTCTCCAGGGAAACATCTGAGATGAAGTCGCTTCGATGAGACGTGAAAGAGAATCTGCTGAGGTCTGAAAGAGCACAAGTGTAGTTCTGATTATTGTTGGTATATTTTGTATTTGGTGATTTATTTTGAGTAATTGTTTAATGAATACTGATATTATTCCTGTACTCATTGCCTCTGTTTATTTCCAGCATCAGTGTGACATTTGAATTATTTCCATTTTCATTTACATGTTGTTGTTCATCTTTGTGCAGCTGATGAATGGCCCAGTGTTTGAATGTGTGCCGTTGCTCTTCAAGATGGCGATGATCATAAATTTTTTTTTTTAAAAATCAGGGGCGCTTTTCAAGGTAATATGCAAAATCATCAGACACTGTCATATTCAAATACGTAAAAAGACGTCCTTCATCTGTAATTGGTTTTGTTTTCCTGTAAAAATGTCTAAACATTCTAAATCAAGATACATTTACTGGAGATGGAGTCTTGCTTTTTTGAGAAATGAACAAAATGGCTTGAATTTATGATTATAACAAGAACAACAACAAAATAATTTTCTCTTGTTTGGTTTCATTTTCAGTATAAACTGACTGGGGAATAATTCACCCAGAAATACAAACATCTACTTCAGCCAACAGAATGATTTCTTTTATATATATATTTTATATTATTTAATCATCATGTAAATATGCAGGAAATATGTTTTTGTTTTTGGTTTTATAGCCAGAAGTGCCTAAAAAATGCCTAAATACAATACCTACAAAATATTTGGTTTGAAATATAAGAAAGCTGAAAAATGTGTCAGGATCTGCATACATTTTATGGACTTTTAATTTATAAATAATTTTTCTTAAAATTTCTTAAATTTATTGGTATTGTTTTATTTTATTTTGTCCTAAAAATCTTTTTTGTTATTTTATGCACAAGGCAGTTTATTTTACATTTAACTGTGTGCTGGGAATCACATGCATTAGTGTTTGCAGATCATTTATCAGAAATACAGAACAGGTTTGTGTCCAAATATCAGAAAGAATCTGTCATCTTGAAAAAAACTGGCTAGACAGATGTTTCAAGCTGAGTAATCTGTGTCGGTAAATATTACCTTATTTTTTTGATTCCTTGTTTGTTTATGATTCTGGACAATTATGTATGTGAAAGTCGTGCAAATAATAGAATTCACTGAAAATGACGGGACTGACAGTTTATGTTGGATGTCACTGTGGCGAGAAGCGATTGGTTTGTTGTGTTCTTTATGTCACTCGCGATTCTGTATGCACATGCGCAGTTAATAGGAAGAGTTAAAGAGAACTGAAAGTGAAAGCTAAAACGGTCTCTGTCTGGCGGAAGGCGGAGGAATGGTCAGATTGGAAGCAAGGGTTTGTGAGGTACTGGAAGCTAAACGTGGATAGCGCAGATGTCCAAGTGCTCTGATCTACTGTATGGGCCCAGAGGCAGAACATTTTTTTAAGTCATTCATCTTTGGGGAGGACGAAGGCCAATGAAACGGTGGAAAGCTATATAAGCCACCTCTATGAGCCCAGATGCATTCACAGTCAGACAAATGCCCAGCTAGGGGTAAGGAATGCAATAAATGCCACAAAATTGGCCATTTTGCTTCGGTATGCTTCACTAAGAATGTCAGAGAAGTAACCGAGGAAGTGGAGAGTTTGTTCCTCAGATCAGTGTCTGATAGAAACACATGTAGCATTACCGTCGATACGGTGGTAGCAGGCAATGAGCCACCATGGCGAATGACACTTATTATCGAAGGAACACCAGTGTCATTTAAAACTGACTCAGGAGCAGACACAACTATCATAACAGAGACAACATATAATGGCTTAAGTCGAAAGCCTAAACTTAAACCTGTGACGACGTCGCTGCAGAGTCCTGGAGGGGAATTGCTGGCAAGTGGACAATTTATAGCTAGAACCCAACTGAGAAGGGGCAAGAAAACACTGGACTGCCATTTTAGGGTTACAGTGGTAAAGACAGGGGGAGACAATCTGCTAAGTTGAGCAGTTGGAGCCCACCTAGGTCTGATACATCATGTGGAGGAAGTGAGTGTTTATGGAGAGCTTAGACTTCTCAAAGGAGAACCAGTAAAGATTGAGCTAAAAGAGAATGCAAGGCCATACAGCATCACTACCCCTTGTCGTATTCCGATTCCTCTTGTGCCAAAAGTGGAGGAGGATTTGAGAAGAATGAAAAGCTTAGGTATCATTGAGAGTGTTACCGAACCAACAGAATGGGTGGCCCCTATGGTGTCAGTGGTGAAACCATCAGGAAAAATAAGAATCTGTGTCGACTTTAAAAGGTTAAACGAGAGCGTGCAAAGAGAAAAATTCATTCTCTCCACTCTGGATGACATTCTTCACAGGTTAGCCGGGAGCACTGTGTTTTCCAGCCTGGACGCAGCTAGTGGGTTCTGGCAGATCCCTCTGGATGAGAAGAGTGCTGGACTCACAACGTTCGTTACGCTTCTAGGGAGATTTTGCTTCAAGAGGCTACCTTTTGGCATTACGTCCGCACCAGAGATTTTTCAAAGGAAGATATGTGAGCTGTTGAAGGACCATGAAGGCACCATTGTATACATGGACGACATCCTGGTGAGCGGGTCTACGATGGAGGAACATGATAAAAGACTCAGTATGGTCCTGGACACTATCAGAAAGTAAGGACTAAAGCTTAACCAGCAAAAATGCAAATTGAGAGAGAGAGAGCTAAATTTCCTAGGACACAGAATCAGTGGCGATGGCATCTCCCCACACCCGGACAGAGGCACAGCAATTACTGCTCTAGAAACACCTCAAAACCAAACTGAATTGAGGAGGCTGCTTGGAATGGTTAACTTCCTAGGAAGATACCTGCCCCATATTTCAAGTGTACTGCATCCCCTGAATGACCTGCTAAGAGCCGATGTGGCATGGCTGTGGGGGCCTGAGCAAGATGAAGCCTTTACAAAAGTAAAAGCTTTGATTTCCTCTGTGCCTGTGCTTCAGTTTTTTAATCCTAAACTGTGAACAGTGGTGAGCACCGATGCAAGCAGCCATGGCCTGGGTGGGGTCCTCCTGCAAGAGCATGAAGGGGGCCTCAGGCCTGTTGCCTTTTGTTCACGCACTCTGACGGACGCCGAAAAATGATAAGCTCAAATCGTAAAGGAGTGCCTGGCGAGCATATGGGCCTCTGAGTGATTTTATCAGTACCTGTGTGGTCTGGAGACATACAGACTGGTCACAGATCACAAGCCACTGGTCACCATGATAAACGTTATGGATTTGGATAAAGTCCCCCTTCGTTGCCAGCGACTACTCATCCATTTAATGAAATTCAACCCTGTGGCTGAATACGTGCCCCTCACGGTGATTACGCTTCTCTAAGTTTCAGTAGGTTTCCTGACGTGAACCCTGGACATCTTCTCCATCACTTGGCACTTCTGGACGTAGCTAAGTTCAGCGGAGGAACTCGCTACAAGAATCCGACACAAGGTAAGATTACTTTTGCTAACTCGGTTGGATTTGTGCCCCATATGTAGTGGCTCTTCATGTGGCCCCATGTGTGTAATTTCCACCTATAACTCTCTGTGGTGCCTTTTTCCTACGGGAAATAGTCACTATCCAACGTTCTCAAGACACTCAGCCGCTCCAATGAGGATAGGCCCGGCTGCAGGACACTGCTGTGACAGGTCAGTTCTTGGACATTGGAAGGTCACGAAGAGGTGAGCTGCACTTATGTTAACACTTTGGCTTGTTACTATCTGCGCCCGAGCACTCGTGATGTGGCCAGACTTGTGGCGTGCTTATATAGGGACCCCTAGTGTCACACACTCGACACAACTCAGAGTGTATGACAGATAGGGAACGTCTTGGTTACGTATGGTAACCCTCGTTCCCTGATGGAGGGAACGGAGATGTTGTGTCCTCCCTGCCTCAACTCTGGACCGCCTGTGAGTGAGTTGAGATGCTTCGACTCCTCAGAACAGAACGAGTGAGCAGAAGCATGCGCTGCCCTACTTATACCCGGATACCCGGGGTGTGGCCAGCTATGCAAATTCTGCACACCCAATGTCATTGGCCTTTTCTCAAAACTGTCAGAGGTGTTTGGGCTCCCAAGGGCGACCCCTAGTGTCGTACACTCGACACAACGTCTCCGTTCCATCCATCAGGGAACGAGGGTTACCATACGTAACTGAGATGTTATTTGCGCCTGCTGCACTCCCGAAACACAGCAAAGTAAGCAAAGCATCTGAGTGTATCCGCTGCTCAGATACACCTAACCCTACCCGATACTTTATTCAAACTTTACAATTATTTCCTTCATTTTTATTTTTTTTGAAAACAAACATTTTGCTTTCTGATGCAAAATGAGATGTGAAAAGGCAGAAGAACAATTTCGGCAAAAGGCGGACGCAAACTCGGGTTGTTTATCTCGAAAAACACTAATTACTAGTGTTGGGTTCGAGTCCACCTAAGTCGAGTCCGAGTCTTTAACCAATGGAGTCCGAGACGAGTCTGAGTCCAAAATGGGCCGAGTCGGACTCAAGTCAGAGTCTCAAAGGGCCGAGTCCAAGTCCAAGGAAACACTCCTGTTTGTCAGTATCTTAACATTTTTTTATAACCCAGGGGTGCCCAAACTCAGTCTTGGAGTGAGGTGTCCTACAAAGTTTAGCTCCAGCCCCAATCAGACACACGTGAACCAGCTAATCAAGCTCTTACTAGGCATACTAGAAACCCCTGGCAGGTGTGTTGAGCCAAGTTGGAGCTAAACCAAGGACAAGGGCCAAGTTTAGGCACCCCTGTTTTTAACCCCTGTTTTGTCATTTGAAATGTAAGAAAAGCAAACCTCTAGTGGATCTTGCCATTTTCATTTTTTATTTCACAACATCTCATAATTAGTGTCCATGCTCTGCTTAGCTAACTTAAAGTCATGTAACAGAAGTTATGGCTGACCTATGTGACATGTTTTAGAGTGATGGTGGTAAAGGAGTAGGTATCTTGGTGAATGGGACCTTAAGAGCAGAAAATGCACCTCTTTTATTTCTGATTGTGACTATGTGTGTTTTTTTTTTTTTTTTTGATGAAAATGAGGCTGTGAGGGTCTTTACAATGACACACACTGTGTATAAAGCCCTACATATACTTTCCATAAGTCACAGCAAAGTCACATCTGTTTTATTTTTGAATGCATTTATAGTTACATTAATTACAATAAATTACATTATATAAGGAATAACTAATGAAGGGCCATTCAATTATTAGAAAATCATGCATGCCCAAGGTGGTTTTGGACCCATAAAAACTCTTGCTGCAAAGATGTTAGCAATTTCTTTTTTCTTTGAAGCTAGAAACTGCCACCATGTTTAAAAAATAATAATTTTAATACAAAAAAAAACAAAAAACAAAAAAACAAATCAACTAATGTAAGTAAAACATTATCAAACTACAAACATTTCATGAAGTAATAAATGTTAAAATAAAACACTGCAAAATCTTCACTGTATACATTAAAGACGATTCTTATTACAGTTAAGAAGTGATTCAGTCAAGATTTGTGAGTGATTTTATTTTTTTATTTTTATTTTTTTTATTTTTTCTTCCTTTTGTTGGTTCATCAGTATTTATGCTGCTGTCGCTTTAAGATCTGACGCACGGATCAAATATTTTGACGCATCGGTATTTCTCCCAACTGTTAAGTTTTATTTAGGACAAAACCGACTTCATTTACATGGATAGTCTCTGAGACGAGCATGTGTGTAGCAATAACAGAACCTATTAGAAGCGAAAGAGAACTGGGCATTCGCACACTGACTGAGACGCGCGTTGTGTGAGCGCGCTTTGAGTGTGTGTGCACATAAACCCGTCCGCTTTCAAGTAGCCGACTGGACAAGACTTAAAAACGCATGCAAATACTAAATATCACTTTCGTGATAATGCATCGAGTCAGTGACATTTCCGTTTTACATTTCATTGGACTAGGATGGTCTCGGGATATTTTCCGAGTCAAGTCCGAGAAAAATATCGAGTCCGAGTACCCCATCTCTACTAATTACTTGCTTTACCTGTCCTTTGCAATGCTGTCAGGTTAATTTTTTAGGGGGAGGACCCACCCACATTTATTTTGCTTCCGACGCCCATGACTAGCTCTATATAAAAACAGTAGATGTCTATGCAGTGTCTGTTTTTATTTCTCCAGGGAAACATCTTTGAGACTTTAATGAGACGTGAAGGAGAATCTGCTGAGGTCTGAAAGAGCACAAGTGTAGTTTTGGGTAATTGTTTAATGAATACTGATATTATTCTCATATTCCTTGTCTGTTTGTCTCCAGCGTCTCATGTCTCAGTGTGACATTGAAATTATTTCCCTGTTAATTTACATATTGTGTTTCATTTTTGTGCAGCTGATAGTCATGAATGTCCCAGTGTCCCTCAGGGACGAATAATCAGATTGAATCTTCAGACAGAATTTGAATGTGTGCTGATCTTCCTCAAGATGGCGACGATGGTGAAACACAGTCGAACCAGGAAACCATGAGCGCTTTTCAGGTAAAATATGCAAAATCACCTCTTGTTGGAGACAGTTTAAAATAAAATGTTAACTAAGATAAAATGAAACTTATTTTAGCTAGTTGCCAAGGCAGCGTTTCTCTTTTCTATTTCATTTAATTTGTGCTAAAATAACTAAAACTAAAATAAATTTATTGCAATAGAAATATTTCATGTTTGGAGTATTTCTACTGTATTTATGTAAAATAAATGCCACTTGTTTGATATTTTTTATATGTAATTCAAAAACAATGTCATTTTAACTTGTTTTGTAAATGTTTCTAAGTTGTTGTTTTTTTTTTGTTTTTTTTTTGGCAGCATTGTATATATTTGAAGATCCTGTAATTTGTAAAGGATCAGTAAGCACTATTTTAATCACATTTTAACCTTCACACATTTAAATGCTTTTTCTGATGTTCAGATACAGTGCAAATATTTCATGAAGTCACTCAGTGAATATTTATTGTCATCATATAATTTCATCACATTTATCCATTTGCATTTATCCAAGGAAACTGAAAGCAAACACAGGAAACAATGAGATGCAAATTAAAAGTACATGAAAACAAAACTGAAACCCAAACTGAACACGACACATATATATCTAAATTATTTTCCATCACAGCGTCCATTTAAGAAACGAACAAAAGCAGAGATTAAAATACAGATGTTATTTCAGTTTTTTCAAGTAGCTTGTGTTATATTTACATATGAATATATTTGCATCCATTTCAGATGGAATTTGCAGAAAACATCAGTTCCACAAAAGTAAATGTAAGTGGCTAAAAACTAAATAATGTGCACTAAACAAAGCAGAAAACAAAACCCAGTAAATGTTTGTCTCCATCACCTCATGAGTCTGAAACTGAATCATAGAATTGACTTTAAACAAGTGAAAACATGATAGAAGATCAAATAGACATGAAAACACATTAAATGGAGATCATTTGAGTCTGATAACAGAAAACTTCCTGATTGTAATATTGAAATTCACATTTTCTGTGAAGCTGCTTTGAAACAATATGTATCATGAAAATCACTTTACAAATAAACTGAGATTGAATTGAATAATTTGAGTCCAAACGGTTTGATTGAATCTGTTGACTCACACACAGTGGGTAATGAATTAAACATTTTTAGTCTGTTACAAATTACATGATGAAAACTTTATTTAGTAACAATCTATTAGATTACACATTTTAAGTAATGTACTCTGAGTACTTTTTGATTACATGAATAATTTCCTGTCATTGTGTGAATATGTAATCCATAAGAAAGTAACAATAATCTGTAATGTATTGTAATCTAATCACAAGTAGTGAATATTTGTAATGTGATTAGGTAATCTGGATTACATGTAATCAGTTTGTATCCAGCACTCACTTGCTGCAGATGAAGTTGTATGTGTCAGTTTCAGGGCGACTGATCCATTTATTATCGCTGGTCCGAATGGCTCCGGTTCTGACCGTCGTATCACACTCGTCCAGATCTTTGTTGTAATCAGGAGCCCACTGTTCGTAGCACACGGTCTGACCTTTGACCCAGAACCAGATTCCCACTGTGCAGGAGTGACGCAGACCCAGCCACACGTGATCAGAAACGTTCGCTTTCGTGATCGACATCTTCACCCGCTGCTGCATCTGCTCCGAATCCACCGACACCAGGTCCATGTCATTGTTTCTGCAGTGTCTCAGAGCTTCAGTCCACGTCTTATTCTCTCGGATCAGAACCAGTTCATCTGGAAACATGAACAGATCAATAAATAAGAAAAACAAGATACAAAACATTTAACTATAACAATAGTAATCATTTAACATTCACAAAATCTTTCCATTGTGCAAAAGGCTCATTATAGTTGGAAAAAAAATTATTTGGATTATTAAAATTTTCTTCACACAGCGAATAGTTCTTAAACTGTTCTCTGAAAGGTTCTTTGAGGATCTAAAAATGGATCTTCTAAATCATCACTGTGAAAACACACTTTAACAACCTTTATTTTTAATAGTGTGTGTTGATGAGAGAGTGATTTACTGTACAGATGATTGTTTTACTCACCATCATAACACACAAACAAATAGTTATTTGTACAAGGGTTGTCTACCCATTGTCCTTGGTGGTTTCTAATATCAATCGATGTGCACACGCCGTCTTTGTTATTGTTTTCATTGGGTTCACCAGTCAGCCAGTGTGTGAATGTGGAGGTGCTGTTGTCTGACCAAACCCAGAGTCTGTGCAGACCAATCCAGACTCGTTTAGGTTCAGGTGAAGTTATGTTTTGGTTTATGATGTTCTGAATCTTTTCATTCTCACTCTGGTTCCTCACACTGGCCAGATCTGTGTGATTCTGTCTGCAGTATTTCTGAGCGTCTGTCCAGGTCTTTTGCTCTTTTACAGGGACGAATCTTTTACTGCTGTCTTTAAAACAGAAAGACATTTGTCTGATATTGATTCAGAGAGAATCATATTCTTCGTGGAATTAAATCAAAAACAAGAAAATACATTTGTTCTTTCTGCTCTCATTTACCAAGAACCCAAAAAGACAAATGACTCATGGATGGATGAACAAACAAACAAACAAACAAACTGCTTTATCATAACTGGTCCTGAAAATAGTCAGTATCATTTTTCGCACATTTCTGTGTGTTTAATCACATTCAGCTGAACTCACCATTATAGCAGATGAAATGGTTTTGTGTATTACAGTTTTCATCATGCCATTGTCCATCATTTGTCACAGAAACACAGTCTCCATGTCCTTGTGGTTGATTGTTTGACCAGTTCCTATACTGAGACTCATTTGCTGTGTAGAAGACAGGATCACTCAGAGACCATATCCATGTGTTTGTGCCTCTCAGCCCAATCCAGACACGCTCAGAGTTACTGTTCACTCTCTGTTTAATGTCATTCTGTTCTTGCATGTCATTGATAGTGACCAGATCTGTGTGTTTCTCTCTGCAGTATCTCTGAGCTTCAGTCCAGTTCATCTCCTGATTCACAAAGTGATACTGACACAGAGACGAACTGACCACGGCTGAGGAGAGACACATTCACACAGATCTCAACACTCATTATATCCACACTGTATTTCAAGAGCTCAGAGTTTGTGTTTGCTAAAGTGTTCTGAATGGTGCTTTTGCATGTTCAGTGTTTGGACAGGATTTGCTGAGACTGAGGACCTCTAGTGGAAGAAACTGACTACATTTTACAGTTAAATGCATCAATGTGATGTGTTTCCAGAGCAAAATTAAGAGCTCAAACCCCTTTTCAGTGACCAAATTGAATTCTTTGCATCAACCTGAACTTTCAGCACAGCGCTAACACTAACTATGAACACTAGTACTAGTCAAGCACTAGTTTAAACACTCACTCACCTGTGAGCAGAAGAGACATCAGTGTGATTCTCTCCATTTCTGAGGGAAAAACAGAAATCAGTCTCAATAAATGACACAGATCCAGAACATCAGATCATGTCATTTCTGCTTTATCAGATTCTACATCAGTTATAAATACACACATGAAGCTGCTGAAGCTGACGTGTGTCATGATTCAGTGTTAAAATACACAGAAATGAAAAAAATACAGCAGCGATATTTTAGGTTTTACAGATTTATTTTGCATTTATAGTACAACATGTATTTCTTTAACTGATATAATGTTAATATACCAACCTACTGAAATACTAAAATCTGCTTTTACCTTTATAATACACTGACAACCATCTTAAACACAGATAATGTGACAAAAGTACTGTAAAGTTACGTGAAATGTCCTGTTAGATTTATCACCGTATAGTAAGAGATGTTACTGTTAACCGGTTTAACAGGTTTTCACAGTAAGATTACTAAAAATGAGTACTATTTTACTAAATTGTACTTTTATTGATAGCAGCAGGCAAAATGTACAAAATGCACACAAACATTTACCAGTTAAACATGTTTTACTCTGGTATAATGTTATATAAGCATCACTGCTATTGACATCTTAACACAGAGTGTCTTACCTGTAGATGTTGTGATTCAGGTGTGTTTGTGTGTTTGTGTGACAGACTGATATCAGCGATCGTCTCTTTCTGCTCCTCCCATCTTTGCTTTTCCTTTTCCTTTTTTTTTTTAAGGTTTATTTCCTCCTAAAATACTAAAATACACTTTTATTTTATTGCACTTTATCTGTTTGTGTCTCTAGATTTCAGTTACATTTTTTTCTCTTACAAACACCAAAACTTGCAGTTTTATTCCTCTTTATATCCTGAGGGTTTGTTCATATTTCATTCACATTGATTTTTACAACATTTCACTCCTACAAACATGGTGAAAATGTGTTTGTTTTCTGTCTATTCTTTCAGTATTTTCTGATTTATGAAGTGATTAAAAAATCCCCTCTGGAAGAATTTGGAGACGTCCTCATTTCTAATCACAGAGTGTATAATATTATAATATTTGTCAAAATGCAGAAAGTTGTCTGTTAGGGTTAGTGTGTAGGTCAGGTTATAGTAATTATAGTTCTATATAAAAACAGTAGATGTCTATGCAGTGTCTGTTTTTATTTCTCCAGGGAAACATCTTTGAGACTTTAATGAGACGTGAAGGAGAATCTGCTGAGGTCTGAAAGAGCACAAGTGTAGTTTTGGGTAATTGTTTAATGAATACTGATATTATTCTCATATTCCTTGTCTGTTTGTCTCCAGCGTCTCATGTCTCAGTGTGACATTGAAATTATTTCCCTGTTAATTTACATATTGTGTTTCATTTTTGTGCAGCTGATAGTCATGAATGTCCCAGTGTCCCTCAGGGACGAATAATCAGATTGAATCTTCAGACAGAATTTGAATGTGTGCTGATCTTCCTCAAGATGGCGACGATGGTGAAACACAGTCGAACCAGGAAACCATGAGCGCTTTTCAGGTAAAATATGCAAAATCACCTCTTGTTGGAGACAGTTTAAAATAAAATGTTAACTAAGATAAAATGAAACTTATTTTAGCTAGTTGCCAAGGCAGCATTTCTCTTTTCTATTTTATTTAATTTGTGCTAAAATAACTAAAACTAAAATAAATTTATTGTAATAGAAATATTTCAGTTTCAAACAAATGTCATGTTTGGAGTATTTCTACTGTTTTTCTGTAAAATAAATGTCACTTGTTTTATATTTTTGATATGTAATTCAAAACGTGTCATTTTCACTTGTTTCGTGAATGTTTCTAAGTTGTTGTTTTTTTTTTTGTTTGTTTTTTTTTTTTGTTTTTTGGCAGCATTGTATATATTTGAAGATCCTGTAATTTGTAAAGGATCAGTAAGCACTATTTTAATCACATTTTAACCTTCACACATTTAAATGCTTTTTCTGATGTTCAAATATAGTGCAAATATTTCATGAAGTCACTCAATGAATATTTATTGTCATTATATAATTTCATCACATTTATCCATTTGTGTTTACATGTATTTATTGTAGATGCTTTTATACAAAGAAACGTCACACTCACTTTGTCATCGAGCCAAAAATATTCACAGTTCACAACGAGTGAGACGATTATAAATACACAGTAATGAAGGAAATTAACAAGACACAGGTGAGCAATGTAATAATTAGTAACTATGGTGACAAATGAGAACATACTTAGAAACCATGACGACCAAGAAAACTGAAAACAAACACAGGAAACAATGAGATGCAAATTAAAAGTACATGGAAACAAAACCGAAACCCAAACTGAACACGATACATATATATCTAAAATATTTTCCATCACAGCGTCCATTTAAGAAACGAACAAAAGCAGAGATTAAAATACAGACGTTATTTCAGTTTTTTTCAAGTAACTTGTGTTATATTTACATATGATTATATTTGCATCCATTTCAGATGGAATTTGCAGAAAACATCAGTTCCACAAAAGTAAATTTAAGTGGCTAAAAACTAAATAATGTGCACTAAACAAAGCAGAAAAGAAAACCCAGTAAATGTTTGTCTCCATCACCTCATGAGTCTGAAACTGAATCATAGAATTGACTTTAAACAAGTGAAAACATGATAGAAGATCAAATAGACATGAAAACACATTAAATGGAGATCATTTGAGTCTGATAACAGAAAACTTCCTGATTGTAATATTGAAATTCACATTTTCTGTGAAGCTGCTTTGAAACAATATGTATCATGAAAATCACTTTACAAATAAACTGAGATTGAATTGAATAATTTGAGTCCAAACGGTTTGATTGAATCTGTTGACTCACACACAGTGGGTAATGAATTAAACATTTTTAGTCTGTTACAAATTACATGATGAAAACTTTATTTAGTAACAATCTATTAGATTACACATTTTAAGTAATGTACTCTGAGTACTTTTTGATTACATGAATAATTTACTGTCATTGTGTGAATATGTAATCCATAAGAAAGTAACAATAATCTGTAATGTATGTAATCTAATCACAAGTAGTGAATATTTGTAATGTGATTAGGTAATCTGGATTACATGTAATCAGTTTGTATCCAGCACTCACTTGCTGCAGATGAAGTTGTATGTGTCAGTTTCAGGGCGACTGATCCATTTATTATCGCTGGTCCGAATGGCTCCGGATCTGAACATTATATCGCACTCGTCCAGATCTTTGTCGTAATCAGGAGCCCACTGATCGTAGCACACGGTCTGACCTTTGACCCAGAACCAGATTCCCACTGTGCAGGAGTGACGCAGACCCAGCCACACGTGATCAGAAACGTTCGCTTTCGTGATCGACATCTTCACCCGCTGCTGCATCTGCTCCGAATCCACCGACACCAGGTCCATGTCATTGTTTCTGCAGTGTCTCAGAGCTTCAGTCCACGTCTTATTCTCTCGGATCAGAACCAGTTTATCTGGAAACATGAACAGATCAATAAGAAAAACAAGATACAAAACATTTAACTTTTAAATACAAAAGGCAGTACAGTAGTTCTGTCATTAATTTCTCTCCTCATGTCGTTCCAAACTTGTAAGACTTTCGTTCATCTTTGGAACAATTACAATATATTTTTTTAATAACAACTTTATTCAACAATTCTCTTCTGTGTCAGTCAGCAGCATCACACACATGTTGTGCTGCTCTCATGAACACGCAACAAAGACTGACACGGAAGAGAAGAAATTGTTGAATAAAGTTGTTTTTGTTTTCTTTGCACACATAAAGTATTCTCGTAGCTTCATAACATTACGGTTGAACCAGAGATGTCACATGGACTGTTTTATCGATGTCTTTACTACCTTTCTGGACCATAAAACATTTCAGTTGTGTGTCTATGCAGGGTCAGAAAGCTCTCGGATTTCATCACAAAATCTTAAATTGTGTTCTGAAGATGAACAAAGGTCTTACAGGTTTAGAACGACATGAGGGTGAGTAATTAATGACAATTTTCATCCCTTTTAAGCTATTTTACTGTCATTTAGTTAATATTGTACTGTTTTCAATAAAATTTTGAAGGTTTTAGTTTTATATGTTGTTTTCATTTTAATTTAAGTTTTAGTTCTTTTGTTGTTGTTTCTTGTTTTTTACATCTATATAGTTTTTATTAATTTTTGCTTTATTAGTTTTACTTGTTTTAGTACATTAGGTTAAACTAAATGATCATGTCAAATGTTGACTTGCTAGCTGAAATAAAATAAGTTTTATTATTATTATTATTATGAGCTCAGATCACTTTAATTCATGGATAGTTCACCCAAAAATGTACATTTATAACCCTCATGTTATTCCAAACCCATAAGAAATTCATTCATCTTTGGAACACAAATGAAGAGAGTTTTAACAATAGTAATCATTTAACATTCACAAAATCTTTCTATTGTGCAAAAGGTTCATTATAGGTGTTTTTATTATTTTGTTTTATACTTTTTATTATTTTATTTATATTATTAACATTTTCTTCACACAAAGAAAAAATAGTTCTTTAACTGCTCCCTGAAGGGTTCTTTGAGGAACCAAAAATGGATCTTCTAAAGCATTACTGTGAAAACACACTTTAGCAACTTTTATTTTTAATAGTGTGTGTTGATGAGAGAGTGATTTACTGTACAGATGATTGTTTTACTCACCATCATAACACACAAACAAATAGTTATTTGTACAAGGGTCGTCTACCCATTGTCCTTGGTGGTCTTTGATACCCATCGATGTGCAGGTGTTGTCTCTGTTATTGTTTGCATCGGGTTCATCACGATACCAGTGTGTGAATGTGGAGGTGCTGTTGTCTGACCAAACCCAGAGTCTGTGCAGACCAATCCAGACTCGTTTAGGTTCAGGTGAAGTTATGTTTTGTTTTATGATGTTCTGAATCTTTTCATTCTCACTCTGGTTCCTCACACTGGCCAGATCTGTGTGATACTGTCTGCAGTATTTCTGAGCATCTGTCCAGGTCTTTTGCTCCATTACAGGGACGAATCCTTTACTGCTGTCTTTAAAACAGAAGGACATTTGTCTGATATTGATTCAAAGAGAATCATATTCTTAGTGGAATTAAAACAGAAACAAGAAACATATACATTTGTTCCTTCTGCTCTCATTTATGAAGAACAAATTATGTCACAAATTATGTCACACTTATTGCTCATGGGAATTTTTTTTTTTTATTACTGGTCATAAAAATGCTTTTTCAGCACATTTCTGTGTGTCACATTCAGCTGAACTCACCATTATAGCAGATGAAATGACTTGCATTTCTACAGTCTACATTGTGCCATTGTCCTTTCTGTTCATCCATGTAAACACAGTCTCCATCTCCTTGTGGTTGATTGTTTGACCAGTTTCTATACTGAGACTCATTTGCTCTGTAGAAGACAGGATCACTCAGAGACCATATCCATGTGTTTGTGCCTCTCAGACCAATCCAGACACGCTCAGAGTTACTGTTCACTCTCTGTTTAATGTCATTCTGTTCTTGCATGTCATTGATAGTGACCAGATCTGTGTGTTTCTCTCTGCAGTATCTCTGAGCTTCAGTCCAGTTCATCTCCTGATTCACAAAGTGATACTGACACAGAGACGAACTGACCACGGCTGAGGAGAGACACATTCACACAGATCTCAACACTCATTATATCCACACTGTATTTCAAGAGCTCAGAGTTTGTGTTTGCTAAAGTGTTCTGAATGGTGCTTTTGCATGTTCAGTGTTTGGACAGGATTTGCTGAGACTGAGGACCTCTAGTGGAAGAAACTGACTACATTTTACAGTTAAATGCATCAATGTGATGTGTTTCCAGAGCAAAATTAAGAGCTCAAACCCCTTTTCAGTGACCAAATTGAATTCTTTGCATCAACCTGAACTTTCAGCACAGCGCTAACACTAACTATGAACACTAGTACTAGTCAAGCACTAGTTTAAACACTCACTCACCTGTGAGCAGAAGAGACATCAGTGTGATTCTCTCCATTTCTGAGGGAAAACAGAAATCAGTCTCAATAAATGACACAGATCCAGAACATCAGATCATGTCATTTCTGCTTTATCAGATTCTACATCAGTTATAAATACACACATGAAGCTGCTGAAGCTGCCGTGTGTCATGATTCAGTGTTAAAATACACAGAAATGAAAAAAATACAGCAGCGATATTTTAGGTTTTACAGATTTATTTTGCATTTATAGTACAACATGTATTTCTTTAACTGATATAATGTTAATATACCAACCTACTGAAATACTAAAATCTGCTTTTACCTTTATAATACACTGACAACCATCTTAAACACAGATAATGTGACAAAAGTACTGTAAAGTTACGTGAAATGTCCTGTTAGATTTATCACCGTATAGTAAGAGATGTTACTGTTAACCGGTTTAACAGGTTTTCACAGTAAGATTACTAAAAATGAGTACTATTTTACTAAATTGTACTTTTATTGATAGCAGCAGGCAAAATGTACAAAATGCACACAAACATTTACCAGTTAAACATGTTTTACTCTGGTATAATGTTATATAAGCATCACTGCTATTGACATCTTAACACAGAGTGTCTTACCTGTAGATGTTGTGATTCAGGTGTGTTTGTGTGTTTGTGTGACAGACTGATATCAGCGATCGTCTCTTTCTGCTCCTCCCATCTTTGCTTTTCCTTTTCCTTTTTTTTTTTAAGGTTTATTTCCTCCTAAAATACTAAAATACACTTTTATTTTATTGCACTTTATCTGTTTGTGTCTCTAGATTTCAGTTACATTTTTTTCTCTTACAAACACCAAAACTTGCAGTTTTATTCCTCTTTATATCCTGAGGGTTTGTTCATATTTCATTCACATTGATTTTTACAACATTTCACTCCTACAAACATGGTGAAAATGTGTTTGTTTTCTGTCTATTCTTTCAGTATTTTCTGATTTATGAAGTGATTAAAAAATCCCCTCTGGAAGAATTTGGAGACGTCCTCATTTCTAATCACAGAGTGTATAATATTATAATATTTGTCAAAATGCAGAAAGTTGTCTGTTAGGGTTAGTGTGTAGGTCAGGTTATAGTAATTATAGTTCTATATAAAAACAGTAGATGTCTATGCAGTGTCTGTTTTTATTTCTCCAGGGAAACACCTTTGAGACTTTAATGAGACGTGAAGGAGAATCTGCTGAGGTCTGAAAGAGCACAAGTGTAGTTTTGGGTAATTGTTTAATGAATACTGATATTATTCTCATATTCCTTGTCTGTTTGTCTCCAGCGTCTCATGTCTCAGTGTGACATTGAAATTATTTCCCTGTTAATTTACATATTGTGTTTCATTTTTGTGCAGCTGATAGTCATGAATGTCCCAGTGTCCCTCAGGGACGAATAATCAGATTGAATCTTCAGACAGAATTTGAATGTGTGCTGATCTTCCTCAAGATGGCGACGATGGTGAAACACAGTCGAACCAGGAAACCATGAGCGCTTTTCAGGTAAAATATGCAAAATCACCTCTTGTTGGAGACAGTTTAAAATAAAATGTTAACTAAGATAAAATGAAACTTATTTTAGCTAGTTGCCAAGGCAGCATTTCTCTTTTCTATTTTATTTAATTTGTGCTAAAATAACTAAAACTAAAATAAATTTATTGTAATAGAAATATTTCAGTTTCAAACAAATGTCATGTTTGGAGTATTTCTACTGTTTTTCTGTAAAATAAAGGTCACTTGTTTTATATTTTTGATATGTAATTCAAAACGTGTCATTTTCACTTGTTTCGTGAATGTTTCTAAGTTGTTGTTTTTTTTTTTGTTTGTTTTTTTTTTTTGTTTTTTGGCAGCATTGTATATATTTGAAGATCCTGTAATTTGTAAAGGATCAGTAAGCACTATTTTAATCACATTTTAACCTTCACACATTTAAATGCTTTTTCTGATGTTCAAATATAGTGCAAATATTTCATGAAGTCACTCAATGAATATTTATTGTCATTATATAATTTCATCACATTTATCCATTTGTGTTTACATGTATTTATTGTAGATGCTTTTATACAAAGAAACGTCACACTCACTTTGTCATCGAGCCAAAAATATTCACAGTTCACAACGAGTGAGACGATTATAAATACACAGTAATGAAGGAAATTAACAAGACACAGGTGAGCAATGTAATAATTAGTAACTATGGTGACAAATGAGAATATACTTAGAAACCATGACGACCAAAAAAACTGAAAACAAACACAGGAAACAATGAGATGCAAATTAAAAGTACATGGAAACAAAACCGAAACCCAAACTGAACACGATACATATATATATCTAAAATATTTTCCATCACAGCGTCCATTTAAGAAACGAACAAAAGCAGAGATTAAAATACAGACGTTATTTCAGTTTTTTTCAAGTAACTTGTGTTATATTTACATATGATTATATTTGCATCCATTTCAGATGGAATTTGCAGAAAACATCAGTTCCTCAAAAGTAAATTTAAGTGGCTAAAAACTAAATAATGTGCACTAAAAAAATCAGAAAAGAAA
>VONZ01002683.1:0-41538 GCA_012976165.1 Labeo catla | reverse complement strand
GGCGGCCATCTTGTGCGTGGCTCTGGCGTGGCAGCCATCTTGTGCGGTGGCTCTGGCGTGGCAGCCATCTTGTGCGGTGGCTCTGGCGTGGCAGCCATCTTGTGCGGTGGCTCTGGCGTGGCAGCCATCTTGACAGCGCTTGGCTCAGGAAAGATGGTTGTAACTTGACTTGAGATAGGAGTGATAGCTCTGACTTGACTTGACACAGGAACAAGGACCGTAGCTTGACTTGACACTGGAACAGCAGCCGTAGCTTGACTTGACTCGGGAAATGCAGCTGTAACTTGACTTGACTCGGAAACTTGACTTGACTCAGAAAACACAGCTGCAACTTGGGTAGACTTGGAAACTTGACTTGACTCAGGAAATGTAACTGTACCTTTAAATGGCTCTTGTATGGCAGCTGTGACGTGATGGAGCTGTTCGATCGCCGCCATTTTGTGAACGGGCTCCGCCGTCGCCGCCATCTTGTGAGCGCGCGCCGGCGCCGCCGGCATCTTGTGAACGGGCACCGCAGTCGCCGCCATTTTGTGCACGGGCTCTGTTGTCGCGGCCATGTTATGAACGCATACCGGCACGGCCGCCATTACACGGGCGGGTTCCACGGCTGGCGTTACCGCGGTGTCGCGTTGCCTCCCCACGACACCCACGGTGAGCGAGGAACCGCTGATCTGGAGTGCAATGTTTAGATATTGGCTTATAGTCCAATGGGGCTGATGCGTTGGCATTAAGGAGGCGAAAGGTTCAGAGAGCCCTCCACAGAAAAATATCATTAAACATAGATCACTCATAGAAGTCTGATGTATTAATGTATGAAAGTCCATAACATACTCCTCAACCGATCGATCACCTTGCTTGAGGAGCATGATCTGTACCGCAGGGTCCTGAGCTGCTGGATCCTTGTTGACGGATTGATCTGTAACCAGGAGTGAATGACGAGAGGCGAGCGGATCCATGTGCGAGCTTTTATTGGGACAAGACAGATACATAGTCGAGCAGGCAGGGTCGAGACAGGAGCAGACAGGTGTATCACAGGCAGTCGAAGAGAATAATCCAATAAACATGAGCGATAGTCAAAAAGGCAGGCGGCTAGACATTCAAAACGAGAAAACCAGGCGGGAAAGACAAAACACTGGGGACTAGGAACTCGGAACAAGAAACTAAGAATACAACAATATCAATCCGTGACTTGCAAGGGGAAAGTCCGGGGTTTTTATAGTGAGCCTGATTGGCTACCAGAGGTAACGCAATGGGCACAGTGGAGGATGGGAGATGCAGTCCGAAGTGCAAAGTAACAGTCAGAGTGTAATGGAAAGGTGAGAGCGACATCTGGTGGTGAGCGGTCCGCAGAGCACCGACCAGATTCGTGACACACTGTTTGATTAAACACAATTAAACACACTAATTAATTATCTTCTTTGCATTTGGGATGAAGGACCTCTTAAACATTTTTATTTACTACAGAAACTCTATAACGTCTACCTGACTTGAAGTATGAGAACAAATCTTTAATATAAAAACAAAACACAGACGAAACAAGTTTTCTTTCAAACTTTATATTTGTTGTCACTCCAAGAATAAAAAATGCATTGTGTCGTCTAAATGACAACTGTAAAATATGGTTCAGTAGTATAATGTTATCTGTTGTTATATAAGGTAGGGATGTAACGGTATGAACACTTTTTATCACCATTATAGTGACCAAAATTATCACGGTTATCAGTATTATCACGGTATTGTTCAAATGTGCTTGAATTGTTCAAAAAGTACTGACACATAAATCGTCTCACCAAATTTTATATTTAAAATCAACAAACAATAAATGTTTCATAAACACTAAAACAATAACATTACCAATGATGTCCAGATTTTAAATGACAACATGGCTGACAACAGTTTATCTAATAACACAGTTAATCGAAATGTTCAAATAAAGCTTCGAAAAGGTTTCATAAAATGGTAAAGACCACATGAACTGCACACAGACTGAATGTAAATGTAAGTCTCTATAAATGCACTCTCTGACACTAGGTGGCACATGTGGAAAAGCTCTGTCACCATGGACAAAGCAGCATTGAGATTAAGAACACGATTTTATTTGGTATTACATCAAGCAAAGATGAAAACATAATGTCATTAAATATTTCTGAAGACAGTCAGAACATTCAGAGGTACTTCCATTTAATTGGTTCATTCATATATTCTTTTGGATAATTCCCTTAGCACCATTTTAAAACCTTTTAGCTTTCGCCACGATTTCGACAAAACAAAACTACTCTGTATGCTGTGCGAACACAAAACTGTTATTTAATCTTTGCTTTATGCTGGATAGTATTTATTCATCATTAGTTGTTCAAATCACGGTAATCAAATACTTTTAATGATAATTGAAATATGAAATGGTAATACTAACCGAGGGGAATTTTATCATGATTTATCATCAAACCGGTTATTGTTCCATCCCTAAAATAAGGTAATCAAACATGCCCTCAAAATACAATTTCATAATTCAGTTCAACAAATGTTTATTTACATACTGTACACTCTGCGTAGGCCTTTTAAGCCTGAGAATATATTACCCAGAGTTTGATTAAAATTTGACTGTGAGGCTTTTTAACTTGGAAAGGATCTTTTTCAGTTTATTCTCATTAGAATAAGTCTGTTCTGTCTCCAGTCTGAACTCTCGAAGCTTTGCCTCATAAAAACGCTTGTACTCATTCAATCTTTCCTCCAGCTTCTGCTTCTCTTCAGCAAATGTGGCCTTCAGTTCTCTTTCTTTGTCTTGTAATTTTTTCTCATATTCTTGTCTCAGCTCATCTTCTTTAGTTTTCAGCATGAGCTCTACATCTTGGTAAGAGTCACTGGTGTAATATTGACCTCCGTTAGCTGAGACCATTGTGTCTACTTTCTCCAGCAGCTCCACAACCTGATTACGATCCTCCATGTCTTTATTGTTGAAGACGTGATATCTTCCCCCACAGCGACTCAGGATATCTTTCAGGTCCTCACTGGCTTCACTGAGGTGTTCCTCAATAGAGTCGTCCAGTTTATCACCGTGAGTGAAGAGGACGATTGTGTATTTATCTGCTTCTTCTCCGAATATGGCTCTGATCTTCTCCACTGATAGTCTCTCCTCTTCAGTAAACGTGCCAAATTTAATGACCAGGATGATGGCGTGAGGTCCAGGTGCCGTCATATTTATACACTTACTGATCTCCTGTTTCAGAAGTTCCTCCTCTGAAATATCGGTGTCAAACATGCCTGGTGTATCTACCAGAGTAATTTCTCTCCCTGCCACATTTTCAGTCACTTTGCAACACTCTTTGGTTACAGATGAACCACTTTTTGCAGCTCTGAAGACTTCTCTGCCAAGTATGGTGTTTCCGGAGGAGCTTTTACCTGCACCAGTCAGTCCAACCAACACCAGCCTTCTCAGGGACACTGAAAAAGAGTGAGAGGATACGATCATGTTCATACAAATGAAACAAATGAAAGGCCTTATTAGGCCTTAAGTAAGCAAATGCAATTATTGTGAACATCTGTATGTGTATACTTACAATCTGGACGATCAAAACCACCGCTATCCCTTCTACCTACAAAAAAAGGAGTAGACATTAGGTTAATTCTAGATTTTAGTTTTGCAGTAGTTTTACTTGCTTTGCAGTCAATTACTGGACCATTTCAAGTCCCTAATGGCCTTACATAGTTGTAGGAAACACATATCATGCCAAGAACCTTATTTTGACTAAAAATGTTTTATTCATTTTTTTATTCATTCATTCTATTTAGTATTTATTTAATTTTATGCAAACTCTGTTTAATCTGTTGGTGTTCAACATTGTTTCAGAAATGCAAACAATTAAAGAGATTGAAATTTCACATTCATTTGGTTGGTTTTGTGTTGTTTAAGTTGAAGAAAAGAAATATTACATTATTTTTTTTTTTTTTTTTAAAAAGGAAATTTTATCATTAAATTAGTTTTTAAAAGATTTTAAAGATACAATTTCACATGAGTTTGATTTAGAATAATTTAGATGGTCAGTTTACACCCAGATGGTTCAAATTACCCCTAACCTGGGGCAAAATCAACCACAGAGACACTTTTTTTGTAATGAGAACACATTTATTTAGAAACCTTTGTCATGGGTGTATTGTGATTATTTACAATTACAGGAACCGCTTTACATCCTGAAATTACTTTTGCACTCATTTGTCTCATTTTCCCTTAATCTTGAGGACCTCATAAGTAAAATATGGCTCATCTTACCCCACTCACGTAATGTATTGCAAATATGTTTACATATCAACTTCATTCTGCACTTTTCCATGGAATGCGAATCGAACCACACTAGCTCTTATTAGGCGCTACTCAAACTCTGGTTTAACATTAAGCAGGTGAGAAATGGACAGACTTATTTGATCCATTTTAGATCACTTCACAGCCTGCCTGCCTTTTTTTAATTCAACAGCTTAGTTTCATGCCGTGTTCTTTTATTGTAAATGCATTAAAGTTCACTAATAATCTCATTGATATTTTAAATAAAATGACAGACGACATAAATCAGCGTACACGGTTCTAGTGTTGCCCGTTTTCTAAAGTAAACACTTTACATTGCGTGTGCGCTGCAAATCGAAAGTGAAACAGTACGGAGCTTCTGTAGTAAAACACTTGTGTGCCCTAAATAGATTCCACAAATTATTGTCAGTATAATTATTATGACCAAAAATAATCTTAAAATAAAGACAAAACACTTACATTTTCCCTCTTTTGCAGGGCTTGAGGACGCCATGGTGCAAAACAAGGAAACACCTCTAGGTAATGGTGAATTCTTCTTCTTGTTTCTTCTTCTTCGTCGTCTTTTTTAATGGTGGGTGGCAACCGGCATTTAAGGTGCATATCCGCCACCTACTGTCCTGGAGTGTGGGCCAGAAATATAAGCATCTTATCCCGATAGAAATCATCCCAAAAAAAAACAAAAAAAAAAAAACACTTTACTTTAGCTTCTTTCTGCCTTTATAATAACTTCACCTATCAATTAAATCCTTTTCATTAAACCAGTTTCTTTCAAAAAGTTAAACAAAGCTCCAATTATCTGCTCTCCAATTTTAAATAGATTTTTAAGGTTCAACATGTTTTCCCCAAACTTCTTTAATTCCTCTTTTAATTTTATCCTTTGATTTTCATATTTGACACATTCACTAATCACATGTTCGGCTGATTCCTCTCCCCTTCCACAATCACACATACCTGAAGGGTGCTTTTTCAATAAAAACATAGTTTTATTTAATCCAGTATGTCCTAATCTCAACCTCGAAATAATACTACTTTCTCTAGTACAACGACCTGTAGGTTTCATTTTCCCTACTTCTTGCATAATATTGTATAAATGTCGCCCTTTCTTCCCTTCATCCCATTGTCTCTGCCATGTCTTCATAATATAATTCTTTATTTTTGCTTTAGTTTCAGCTTTACTTACTGCCACTTCCGTAATTCTCTTCTTCTTGTTTTATGGTGGATCGCAGACTTATAAGTGCATTACCACCACCTATCTCTCAAATGGACCACTCTAACAACCAAATTTCCTGATTAACCAACCCACATGCAACCCTACTTGATTCTTGTACCCGTTCAGAGTCTTCATAGAGCTTCATCCGGCGCTGCGTGTTCAGCTCCTCCGTCCACCCTCAGCCCTCTTGGCGGGATTAAATTAGGGAAAAAACAAACAAACAAACAAAAAAAGACACCTTATACTCGCTTGTGCAACCCCGTACTTGCCAAATATTGCAACAACAGTGATTTAATATTACTACCTGAATTTAATAAATTCTTAATTGAAAACTGCTCACCTTTATTCTCTAATTCATCCTTCAGCTCATTTCTTTCAACAGTATATTTCCTACAGTACATTATAACATGTTCAGCTGTTTCATTAACGTCACATACCTCACAGAGCCCTGTTGGATGTTTGCTTATTAAATGCATTGAACTATTCAACCTCGTATGCCCCAATCGTAACCTTGTAATTATGTTCTCCTCAACTCTGCTCCATCCTGATACTCTTCCCTTACCCACTGTTGACTGTATTTGATACAAATGCCTGCCTTTGGTATCAGTGTCCCAATACTGCTGCCATACTGTCAAAATGTTCTTTTTGATAATTGATTTAATTTCTGACCTACTAAGGGGGATCTGGATGTCAACTTTTCCTCGTTCTATGGCTTTTTTTGCTAAATTGTCTGCCTCTTTATTACCTCTCAACCCAATATGAGCCAGAACCCACAAAAACTGCACTTTTATACTGTTTTGCTTAAGTGAATATAATTCTTGAATAATCTCTATTATCATATCTTGTCTTGTTTCTGACTTCTGTTCAATCAAACTTATTAGAACTGAACTAGAATCTGAACATATTATTGCCTTGGATATTTTAACTTTACAAATTCACCTTATTGCCATATTTATCACAAACATATCTCCAGGATACACTGACAAACAGTCTGATATCCTATTGTTCTTATTCACTTTTAACTTGGGTATTACAAATGCAGAACCCACATGACTTAATTGTTGTCTTCTTATCTGTAGAGGCATTTCTCCCATCTCTACTTGAAGACACGCCCCACAACAAATTCTTAGGGCTTGAGACTGAATTCTATCCAACTTAATTAAATTTGATTTGCTTGCAGAGCAGTATACTAAACAACCATAATCCAGTATAGATCTTATCATAAATATATATATATATATATATATATATAGTTTTTAAAGCCATTCTATCTGCTCCCCATTCCTGACCCGATCGATATACACCTCATAACATTCACTACCCGCTTACATCTTCCCACCATCTTTTCTATATGTTCTCTCCAGGTTAATCGACTGTCAAACCATACTCCTAGAAATCTCACTATATTTACACGTTCTAGTTCTTCATTATATAATTTTAACTTAATATCTACATTCCTCTTTGTATTTGTAAAAAGTATTATTTTTGTCTTTTCCACTGAAAACTTAAAACCATTTCCCTTTGACTATTTTTCTACTTCATCTAATGCAGATTGCATTTTCTTTATATTATACTCCATATTCTTTCCTTTAAACCAAAGAGCCCCATCATCAGCAAACAATGATTTCCCCAAACTTGTATGTACCCTTGAGAAAACGTCATTAATCATGATGATAAAGAACAGTGGACTTATTACACTGCCCTGTTGTGTTCCATTATCAATTGCTCCTCTGGAGGATATTTCTCCACCAACTTTCACCCTAATACTTCTTCCCATTAAAAACTCTTTAATTCAATTGTACATTCTTCCTTTTATATTCATCTTTCCTAATTTAATTAATAATCCTTCTTTCCACAACATATCATACGCCTTTTCTATATCGAACAGTAATGACACTTTCCTTATGAATGCTTTCCTTATTTCATCTTCTAAAGATACTATTGAGTCCAAAGTCCCTCTTCCACACCTAAACCCACTTTGATAAGGAGAAAACCAGTTTCTTTTTTTCCAAATGATATGTCAGTCTATCAGTTATCATCCTCTCCATTACCTTACATAAATTAGAAGTTAAAGCTATTGGACGATAATTCATAGGACTACTTGGATCTTTCCCAGGCTTTTTAATAGGTATAATTAATGCTTCCTTCCAACTTTGAGGAAGTATACCTTCCATCCATATTCTATTGTAAAATGATAAAATCACCTTCATAGAACTTTCACTAAAATGCTTCATCATACAATAACTTGCTCCATCCATTCCTGGAGCAGATTGTCTCATTCTCCTTACTGCATTCCTTAATTCACTCATAGAAAATGGTACATCTAGCAAATTATTTTCAGCCACTTTTTTCCCCATTAAATCTGGATAGTCCTTTAACACATCTTTCCTTATTTCCTTACTCTGCTCAGTCAAATTTTCTGAGCTATTTACTTTAATAAATGTCTTTAAAAACATTTCCACTTACTCTCCATCCTCCACAGCTATCTCTCCTTCCATACTCAAAACTGGGTATTCCTTATTTTTTTGGATCCCTTTCATTTTCTTAATCATCCCCCACACCTCCTCTATTGGTGTATTCTTACCTATCTCATTACAGTATGACTTCCAGTACATTACCTTAGCTTTCCTTACTGTCCTTCTTACATTGGCTTGTGCTCGTTTATAGTCTATTAAATCTTGAAAATTATGGGTTTCCCTGACTCTTCTAAATGCTTTCCTTTTCTTTCTTATAGCTACACTCTTCATTCCACCATGGAACTATCTTGTTCTTTCTTCCTCCTACACTCTTCAGGTATATACTTATTTGCTGCAGTTTGTATTACTTGTACTATTGCTTCACTAATATTATCTACTGACCTGTCTGATTCTATTATAACATTCTTCAATCCCTCTTCACTCAAACTCATAAATTCTTCCCAACTCGCTTTGTCATACTTCCAATTACCAGTACCTCCTTTACTTATACCACTTCTTCTTGCATTTACTCTTAACGTTATCATTATAGGATAATGATCACTCCCAATAGTATCTTGTCTCATTATTTCCCATTCAGTACTCCCTGCAATTGAATCAGACACCATTGTCAGATCAAGCACAGACTCTTTACCGGTTGCCACATTTATCCTTGTATTACTCCCATCATTTAAACATACCAAGTTCCTCCTGTCTATCATATCTTCCACCACCAATCCATTACCATCTGTCACTAAACCTCCCCATAACATACTCTGTGCATTAAAATCCCAACACCAAATCACCCTATATCTTCATTTTGACCCTCTATTTGTTCCAGTTCATTCAACATTAGTTTCTTACATGGATTGTAAAAGTTTATTATTACATAATTTAATCCATTCACCCACACTTCCACTACCACATTTTTTTTTTTTTTGTTATTCCTTTGCCTAACATTCTATATTGTATACCTTCCTTAATCAAAGTTATACACCCTCCACCATTACCTTCCCCACGATCTCTTCTCTCACCAACATATCCTTTTATAACAAAATCAACCTTGGGTTTAAGCCACGACTCTTGATATCAGACTCTTTACCCATGATATATCCTTTACTCCTAAGAATCTCTCTGCTGCTCTGACTATAATTTGAATCTTAATTGTTTTCTTTTCTGTCTGGGCGGTACAGTTTACTACCTCAGCTATGAATAACAAAAAATTTACTTTGCTCACAATCAATGAATCCTCTTTAATCCTACCTTCCACCTCTGAAGTAACCTCTTTCCTATTCTCCTTGTGCAAGTCTTTTCCCTTTCTCTTTATGCCTTGCATCAGCCACTTTAACAGCTTCTGCATATGTTATATTCTTCTTAGCTTTCTCATTCTGTACTTCAATAGCTGTTTTCCTCACCTCACATCCCCCAAACGCAACACTGTGATCTCCTCCACAGTTGCAACACTTAATCCCTGCTCCTTCACATTTCCCATAATCATGTTCCCCCCCACATCTTGCGCATCTTTTCCTAGACTTACACACTGTAGCCACATGCTCATACTTTTGACAATTATAGCACCTTAGAGGAGGAGGCACAAAAGGCCTAACTGTGTAACTAATAAATCCAAGTTTGACCTTATCTGGCAGAACATCACCATCAAATCTAAGTTCAACTGAAAGACTCTCCATTCTATTCCCTTCTCTAGTCATATACAGTCTCCTAGCACCAACTATTTGCCCTCCATATGTGTTGTTTTTAAGCTCTTCCATAGACACAGCTAATGGCACTCCAGTTATTACTCCACTAAGCCACTGCCTCTGTACTCCAGTTTTGCTACTCACCACTTCCTTCTTACACATTACTTTGATTCCCATCACTTTCCTCTTTTGCTCTTCATTGTTACAAACTCATTATCATCAAATCTCCATATTTTAACACTCTTGCAAGATTAATCTCTCCAGCTATTTTCCTCGATTCTTTAGTTAACGCAACTGGACTTAATTTTGTATACCACCTTCATCTTTAAATTTCAATATTACCTTTAACTAATCCAGATTTCCATTTCTTATCTCCTGTTCCTTTCAACTCTCTTCCGAACTTCTTAACTCTCTTTCCTGATGTTTTTCTTTCTTTTCTTTGTACCCACATCTTCCCACCTATCTCTATTACCCTCTTCTCCTGTTCTCCCTACATCCATTTGATCTTCCTCCTTATCTGTTTCATCAATACTATCTAGTGTCTCTGCTCCATTTCCATTACGACTTCTATATTTTGTCATTATTGATTTTGCTGCGTTTGCCGCCATTACTCTCAAACTTGCCGCCGACTCCTCCCGGAAGTGACGTCCGCAAATCGATCAGACCATCTTATTCCAAATGGCGACTTCCTCAAAATTTGCGGCTCAAATGCAATTACCGGAAGAAGTGTCACGTCATGATAGGCTACAATCCTATCATTGTTAGCCCACTGATAATATAACGTTGAATTGTAATGGATTTGTAAACGTTTTACTGTTAAGTAAAATAAATTATTATTATTATTCATAGTTTTTAGTCACTGATTGTAGCCTACACTGTAAAAAAAAAAAAAAATCCTTTTGTAAACAATAGCTACAAACTAGATTACTACATGTAGCAATTCTGAGGGGGAAAAAAGTTTCAAATAAAAGTAAATAAATAAAGGTTTAAAATTGCCATTAAAGACCTGCCAGAGTTTAATATTAAGCAGATGCCAGCATAAGAAATAATAAGCAGCACAAAACCAAAGAAAAGTTATATTATTTTTTAATAGACAAAACCCTAAACTGTTAAGATATATAATGCATAATGCAAATGAGTAGACTGTCACTCTTCTTAATAAATGATATGTGTAAAGATAAAGTAGTAGGCCTACATCTTATAATATGCAAACATACCCAGATCATATGGGAAATAACTGGTTAGCGCTATGAGGGTTAAAAAGAACATTTAATTTAAAGAGTTTAGATGTGTAAAGTAAGACATTTGGTTGTATTCGTTGGTGTTAGAAAGCTCCCCTCCTGTGGCTGTTAATAGCATTGCAAATATAATATTTTGTTCCTCTTCTCTTTCCGTTAGTGATGGGAGAAACGAACCTTTTCGAAGCTTCAAATCAAAATGATTCGCAAAATGATTCAAGCGCTCGTAACGCCACACGCTGATGACGCCTGCTGGTCAAAAGTGTGTAAATGCAACAAAAGCTAAAACATGAATAAAACAATTTTTTAAAGATAATAAAATAACATTAAACATCAAGTGTCTAGACAGGGTTTTTTAAATATTTTATTTTCATTTGCAGGGCTTGTTTTGTTTGTTTTAAGGAGAGCTCATATACACAGGCTAGTAAGTCCCTTTCACAGTTCATTCTCAAACAAAAGACTCTCTCACCTTTCCCCTTCCCTCATTTTAAAAGCATCCAAAAATTGTTCATTGTCCACATGTGTGTTTGAAGACATCATACCATCCCTGTTTGTCCGTAGCAGTGACGTCACGCAATCAGTCTACTCATAATCATTACACTATTAACTACTCATCCTTTTAATTACACAGATGTTAAAAATGTATACAAATTGATAAAATTGATCCGAGATCAGGTAAAAACCATAAAGCTGTTCTAAACTCGTAAGATTCAGGAGTTTGCAGAGATCATGCTTCGAAAGCGTCCATCACTACTTTCCATACCACAGCAGATTCTGTGCGAAAACGCGCATGTTTGTAAGGATTTAATCAGTGACTCGACTCGCTTCGATCAATGTTTGACAACAAGTATCATCCGCTCTGTAATCGCTCTCGCGGTACTTTGATATCGTCATTTCACTAAGTAGCTCGAACGCTAAAAGAGTATGTACTGTATAGCCTGATCACATTAAATATGAATGTGATCAACAACATTCTGCCATTTTGACATTACGTGCTAATTATTACAAGCAATGTCGAAGTTAGAAAATGAATGGCTCTTTTGAAATGTGTGGGTTTTGTTGTTGTTGTTTTTTGTTTTTGTTTTGTTTTTTGCTAGTAAACAGCTTGATGTGAATGATCGAAGTCACAAGTTTGAGTTTCGCTCAGATGAATCGTTTTGTCTGTTCCTCCGCATTTCACGTCTTCAGTCATGTTTACACGACACTGTCAGTACTGCTACTGGCTGAGCTTGCTAGTTTATCACATTAACTAAAATAAGCGAGAAAAGTATGATGTTTACAAATAAAATATCCATGTTTTCTTATTTTCATAGTATCTTATTTCTATTACATATTCAGTGTTATCAGAGCGTGTTTGTTTGTTCACAGCAGGTTTGCAGCAAGAGCTTCATGATCTACTAGTTGAGATTCAAGCTACTGTAGTTAAACAGAAAACTGAACGACAAACAACAGACACAAAAGCTGCAGAACAGCGACTGATAAATGAACAGAGACTGTGTTACTGTTTAAAAACCAACATCTCTTACTGGACCATGAACAGACAGACGTCAAGCTTCAGAGAAGATGATCAGCTGAACACTTAAGAAATAACAGAATATAAACATGTCATGTCTGTCAATAGAATTTAAATTTCTTAAAGCACTTTATTTACATTCAGAAGCAATATACATCACGTGTAAGGAAATACATTTCTTTTGCATATTTAGTGAACTTTTTTTATTCAGGTAACTCTTTTGAAGAGACTTTTAACAGTTAAGCAAGACACCGTTTTAGAGTTTTTAGCGAAAAATAAAATGTTAAAACCTAATATAATTTGTTACAAATTTTAATCGCATGAATATACCATAGAAGCTGGCATTGTGTTTAACACAAACAAAAAAAATTGCGTATTTAGTGAAAATGATCAAAATTATTTTCATCTCATCAACAAAATTCAAACATTCTTATTCTGATGCGACTTCTAAGCATCTACTAACATTCACTTAGACCAGTTTTGCTGTTTTAATCAGTTGTTCAAATATGTTTTCTGCTGGGTGATGAAGGTCAAATATAATCTAAGACTTTTGTTTCATACAGTGATTGTCGTCCACAATCCTCCTCACAGGAGAACATGAACCTCCTGAGAGTAAGTCTTGATCTACATAAATACATGAAATTATTTGCAGAAAATATAAACAATGTACTCCCCATCAAAACACAAGTGATTAAATATAACTTTTATCTGTGGTTATTTTAATCTGTGATGTTGATTAAGATCAAGATCCTGTCATCATAACATGTTACATATCACATGTGCTCTGCAGAACCAGAGTCCTGATGGTAGAGATCACCTAGTTCTGCCCCTCTGGAACAAACAGATAAATTCACTGAGTGTGTTGTGTTCTGTAATCTACACGGTGATGCAGGAGACCATGAGAAGCTGCAGATCCTCACTGAAATGAGCTCAGTCAATGTTTATCTTCTGCCACGACTGGACAGGAATGACAGACATGTGATAAAAGTTCAGAAACTCTACCAGGACTCAAAGGCACTCATTTGCCTCCTTACTGAGAATGATTCAACCATCATTGAGACAAAAGAAAAATACAAAATTAGTCTGAAAAACTGAAATAATTCAGATATATCTGATTGTTTCCCAGAATCATCTTCAATTTTCAGACCTAAAGATGTGTCCAAACACTCAGACATCAGAGTAGATGAGTAAGATGATGATGACTGCAGGAGAGGAAGAGCAGCAGCACAGCAGATGATGAGTTTACTGGAGAAGAAACATCTGACAGAAATCAAAGAATCATTTCTGCCTTATCAGGGGAACCTGTGGTATCAGTGGAGTCAGAAGAACAAAGAACTACATCAACCTCAAGGAGATGGAAATAAGCGGGGAAAAAAGTAGAAATTAATAAAATTTGTGAATGGTAGCATGAATCTGACATCATTGAGTTTATGAAGCTATGCATTAAACAAATAAACTCACATGCTGCCACAAAGATGTTTTTCCTTAAATGGCTCAGAATAATCCTGGATGAGCATATATCAGCTGAACTTTCTGCTCTACATCACAAATATGATGAAAAGTGGTCAACAGTATTAAAACTGGAAAGGTGTCATGATAAATCAGAACAGCTCAGAGCTGAACAAACTGAACTTGAGAAAATATCTGAGGATCTTCAAGCTGCATCCTTTGGTGTGGAGCACATCATGAGGGTTCATCTGTGAAAAACAACAAGAAAGACCTGCATACTGACTTCTCTTCTCTCCCGAGTGTCGCAGCAGAGATGATGATCTGTGGATTTCCACTGGAGTTGATGGATGGAGATGCTGCTCATGTTCCTGTGATCTGGATCTCTGCTGTTCTAGATCAACTCATCCACAAACTGGGAGACCAGAGAGTCTTTGTGCTGTCAGTTTTAGGGATTCAGAGCTCTGGGAAATCCACCATGCTGAATGCCATGTTTGGACTCCAGTTTGTCGTCAGTGCTGACAGAACAACCAGAGGAGCTTTCATGCAGCTGATCAGAGTCTCAGACGAGATGAAAACACTGATGAACTTTAACTATATTCTGGTTGTTGATACTGAGGGTGTTCGAGCTCTAGAACTGACTGGAAGATCAACAAGACATCATGACAATGAATTGGTCACATTTGTTGTTGGTCTTGCAAATCTGACACTGATCAACATCTTTGGAGAAAACCCATCTGAGATGCAGGACATTCTTCAGATTGTTGTTCAGGCCTTCATGAGGACGAAGAAGGTCAGACTGAATCCCAGCTGTGTGTTTGTGCATCAGAACGTTTCAGACGTCACAGCTGGAGAGAAAACTGGATGAGACGACAAAACTCGCTGCTGATGAGGAAGTGTGCAATGCAGAATGTTTCAGTGATGTCATTAGATTTGATGTTCAGAATGATGTGAAGTATTTTAATCAGCTCTGGGAGGGAAACCCACCGATGGCACCACCAAACCCAAACTACTGTGAGAACATTCAACAACTGAAGAAAACTATTATGACTCATGCAGCAAAATCACATGGAATGAGGCTGAAAAACTTGAAAGATCGTATTAAAGATATCTGGGAGGCTTTACTGATTACACATGAACTACATTCATAATCCCAGAGATCACTTCAAGAGTTTCATCAGAGATGAAGTCAATCGGTTCATCACTGATCAGTTCAGTGTCAGTGTTTTACCCAAGATGAAGAAAAAGACCTCAGTGGAATCAAACATGATGTTGTTGATGATTTCAACCTCCTAGAAGATGTGATGAGACAAGAACTTACTTACAGTGGGTACAGAAAATATTCAGACCCCCTTAAATTTTTCAATCTTTGTTATATTGCAGCCATTTGCTAAAATCATGTAAGTTCATTTTTTTTCCCTCATTAAATGTACACACAGCACCCCATATTGACAGAAAAAACACAGAATTGTTGACATTTTTGCAGATTTATTAAAAAAAGAAAAACTGAAATATCACATGGTCCTAAGTATTCAGACCCTTTGCTCTGAATACTTAGTATTTAGTAGAAGCACCTTTTTGAGCTAATACAGTCATGAGTCTTTTGGGGAAAGATGCTGCATTATTTGATTGTAAAGTCTGAGTCTCTTCACCTGTATGGATCACATTCACACATTTATCACACATGTCTTTCTCCTCATAGACACAGTAGTGAAGCTCTTCTGTGGATCCTCACCTGATGTTTACTGCTCCTCTCAAGACCACTTCATTATGATATACAGCATTTATCATCTTTGGTGATTAAACAATCACCAAAATCTTGCAACTGAACTACCAGACACTGTAAGGTGGAACAGAAGAGAAGATAATCAGAGTTCAGTGGAACAAACTACAAATTAGGTACTATATTTCAATCAAACATTTTTTTGTTTTAATAAAAACTTATTAAAATCCTGTGATCAGATTAATTACGGACTCTACCTGATTTGAATACATATTTATAAAACAGTATTTGTGTTTTAAATATAATACATTTAGAACATGAATTCCAATCCGTGTCTCTACTGAGTCAAAATAAAGTGAAACACATACTAATGAGTTTACACCAAATATAATAAATGACATGGAACAAACACAAATGCAATTTTGCCTTAAAACAAAAACCTTTCAGTGAAATGTTCCACTAGTTAAAGCTGTTTGTCCTCTAGTTTA
The DNA here is from genome assembly GCA_012976165.1 of Labeo catla. Taxonomy (NCBI): domain Eukaryota; kingdom Metazoa; phylum Chordata; class Actinopteri; order Cypriniformes; family Cyprinidae; genus Labeo; species Labeo catla. The sequence continues at coordinate 25,473 of VONZ01002683.1, read as the reverse complement.
AACGTGTTTGTATTGGTCTCAGTAAATAACTGAAATTATAAAAAAAAAAACCACACAATTTAATAATCAATTTACAATTCATTTATATGTGTATTGTATTACGCTGTACTCTGTGGGTGAGCATTTTGTAAAATGAACGGATGGATGATTCATCATCTGGTGAGATGTGGAATTCATTCAGCATGTGACTCTCACAGTGCATTATGGGTATTCTCTATCCATTGGTCATACATCAGTTGTACACTCGTTATTGCTGTGCATTATGGGATTGAATGAGTACACTCAATAATGTCCACTATGGTTTTGAACACCACCAAAATGGCTGTCAACTCAAAAAGTGCCCTATTTAAGTGTATGGGGGTGATTTCTGACACAGGGTTTGTCTTTTTAAAAGGTTTTCTTCTCAAATAACATTGTATGTCCTCATCTTTATTTATGTGGTGAAAAGATGTGTAATTAATGACACAACCCCAGATAGCACACGCACGTTCTGTTAAAGATCACTTCATCTGGAAAACATCTGCTGTGTACAGTTTTATATACATTCATACAGTGACTGTACATTATGTCTTCAATGTCCGTCTTGTCTGAACTGTTTTTCTTTGTGGAAGCTTTGCATTTAAAGAGCTAAAAATTATTTAATTTCAGATTAATCATTTGTGTCTAATCATTCACTTATGTGGCAAGAAACAATATAGTAAGTGGGATAATGCACATCCAGCCGGTTGTTATCACAGAATAAACGCCTTCAGGATGATACAAGTCCTGATCAACCTGTCAGTTTATTCTATGATAACAACTGGATGTCCTGGAGAGCTGGATGTACATTATACCCAGGGTGCGATTTGTGAAAAAACCAGAGGGGGGATGTTTTAAAATGCTTTCATTCATGAAAAAAATATTAACTGATGAAGTCCACTAACTGAGCTGTCATTGTTTCTCCAATAAACATGAGCATATTACGACAAGTCTTGTCAGAATGAAGCATGTTTCCCAGGTTTACACCGTTGAGTTGTTGCAGTTCTACCAGGGAGGAATTCACCCCGACAAATCACACCCTGATTAAACCTTACATAAGTAATGTGACGTGTTGCTTGTCAAAATAAAAACACAAGAGACAGAGACATTGATCATGTGATGCTGGACGGCTGTGAGCTGAAGCTGGAATCTGCACTGATTTTACCAGCGTTTTCCTACAATCTGACCAAATCTATTTCAAACTGTAATGATTCACTATTACTGATGTCATTAATAAAGCAGGTGTTGTTGTATAAAGCTCTGACAGTGTGCTTTTGTTCTCTTTCCTCCTTTGTGTTCATTTTTATCAACTTTACATTTCATTCTGACACAAACCCTTTGAAATAAAGCTTGATGATAATTTGATAAACTCTTTTCACAAATATTTGAAAGTATATATTTGTTCACATATTAGAGGAAAATGAATCTCTTTAATATCAGAAAGTGAAGTTTACTCACATCAGTTTACAGTTTGAGTCTCGTAGCACATCAATGAGCTGCTGCTTTGAGTCTCCAATCATATTGTTACTCAGATCAAGCTCTTTTAGAAACTGCAGTGCTTTTGTGTTTGTCAAAGACTGAGTTAAAGAAGAAACATCTGTAATTCCACAGGAATGAAGACTAGAAAGAGACAAACAGAGGAAGATCATCTTACAAACAAATCATTAAGGTGAAGAATTTTTCACAAATATAATGTGAACTCAGACTCATCATGAGATTTTGAGTATAAAGTGTTTTTTGTTTAAACTGTTGAAGTGATTTTAATCATTTTGATTCTTGTATGTGAATGTTACTGACCTCAATCTCTCCAGTTTACAGTGTGAATCCTTCAGTACGTCACATAAGTGATTCACTCCCGTGTTTTGTATTTGATTCCAGTTCAGGTCCAGTTCTCTCAGGTGTGATGGGTTTGATTTCAGAGCTGAAGTCAGGATGAGACACTGTTTCCCTGTAATACTGCATACACGCAGACTGAAGACAGAAAGAGAAAAGACAATGAATCAGATCCATGTAAAGTTTATGTGTGAATAAATACATCACAAGTAAATGCCATACAGTCAAAAAATAAATTACTTATGCTTATTATTTAATTTTACTCAAAAAAGCTTTTACAATTTAACTGATGTCATTCAAATGAAAATTACTTAGTTGGGTCAACACAATTTAGCTGGTTTACATTAATTAATTAATTAATTAATTAAATGTAGTAAAGTTAAGCTAACCCAAATTAGTGTAGATTAATTAATCTACACTAGTTTGGGTTATCTTAACTTTATTTTTAAACAAGCAGTTTCACTCATAATTATACACAATAATGAATATGAAAAAAAACTGGTGTCAGTACTGACATTTGAATATCTATTACTCAAGAGTCACAATCTAAGCACAAACGTCACTCTTCTGCATAATGGGAACCACAAAATTTAACAACATTACAGAAACTGTCCAGCATAACTGAACATTAAACATTAACATGTGTTTCCCTTTACAAAAAACACATAAAATAACACTTCATTCCTAACTACAACCATGCAGTTCCTTGCAAATCATGCTGAGAACTACAAATCCACTGCTTATTTAGTTACGTCAACAAAAAAATATGAATGTAGTTTCAACACAAATAAATTAAATCAGTTTCCATTTTAAACATATTAGGTAGAATAAACACAATGAAATTGTTAGAGAATGCTCAAAACATGTTACTTTAGCTCATTTCAGTTAAAATGAACAACAGCCAAAAATATTTTTTACGTGTACAGTCACACAAAACACTTAAAATAAAGTGAACAGTAAACTAATAACACTGTCACTGCTGTACAGTATAATGATACTAACTCTAGTTTCTCCAGCTTGAATTGTGTGTTCATCAGTAGATCACTCAGGTTTTTCACTCCAGAGTCTCCTAGTTTATTCCAGCTCAGGTTCAGTTCTCTCAGGTGTGATGGGTTTGATTTCAGAGCTGAAGTCAGGATGAGACCCTGTTCCTCTGTAAAACTACAATCACAAAGACTGAAGACAGAAAGAGAAAAGACAATGAATCAGACAAGTGTCAAGTTCATGTGAGTAAATTCATCATGTGTTAACACCATACAGTGCAATAATTAAAACATTGCCAAAAACATTATATGACCATAAACAAGAACAGAAGAAAAAAAGATTAACAAAGTAGATTAAGAAACAGGATCAAATTTAGAACTACTTAAAAATAACATAAAAAATGTGAACATTTAGTTTAAAATTCTGTTTCTGAATTACAATTTACCTAAAGACATTATTTTATCATCAATAAACTGTCAAGGTTGGGGTGTAGGGAAGAGGTGAGGACTCAAGTTGCAGGAGAATGGGCATTTTATTTATATAAAAATAAAACAAAAACCACAACAAAAACTACCCTGTGGGGGAAAAACACTGCTGGCAGCTCGGCAGGACAGGATCAGGACACAGACAGGGAAACATACGATGACGAACTCGCACAGGACTGAAAACACAAGGACAATAAATAGAGAGCAAACGAGGCAGGAAATGAGGAAAACACAGGTGGGGCAAATTAACCAATTATCAGGAAACAAGATGGGTGGGGTCAAGACAAATTGACATGAGAGCACATGGCACATGAAAACAGAACAAAAGCCATGTGCTCACACAAAAACAAAAACACGAGCACGTGGCCAGCAAAACAATTTACTGGCCATGTGCAAAACAAGACAAACACGCAGCTAATGAGAAAACTCATAAGCTGCGTGTTCACACAACACATGACATGAAAGCTCACAGCCAGCAAAAAACCAGCTGCGTGCTACACATTACAAGACATAACATAACATAACATAATAGCACGCAGCCAAAAACTTGAGCTGTGTGCAACACCAGCACAAGACAACACAAAACAAATCACGTGGACAGAAGAGCATACAGACCGAGCAAGCTCGAGACTGCATGCTCCCATAATAAGACGGACCATGGAGCATGAGTGTCCGAACCCCGACACGAAACCGAAACTCAAGACATGAGTGGCGGGATCCGAACACTATGCTCCAACAAGAAACAAGGCACGCAGACAACATGAAAACAAGACATGATGGGAGTGCCAAGGCTCTGTCACAAAATCACAAGAAACCTAGACAGAAGTGACAGAACCCTGACACTACCCCCCCTCAAAAGGGACGCCTCCGGGCGTCCCTAACGAGGAACACAAAAAACTAGAACATGGCATGACAACACAAGATTGACACAGACAACACAAGACAGGGAAAAATCAAGACACAAAGACAAAGAAGGGAGGGAGGGAGGGAGGGAGGGAGGGAGCCAAGCCAGCACTGACAGAAAGCCCAGACAGTCATAAATGGGACCAGGGAGGGTGGGAGGGTTGAGCCAGGGAGGCTCAGGCAGTTCAGTAGTCCCAGCAGGAGGCCAGGGCAGAGCTGGAGGAACAATCCAGTGAGGCTCTGGGAACAGTGGCCGACCCGGAGGGACTATTAGGGAGGCTCTGGCCTAACAGGAACCCCAGCTGAAGGCCAGGGTGTGGCTGGAGGGACAGACCAAGCAGGCTTCGGCCAAACAGGAACCCCAGCAGGTGACCAGGGCAGGGCTGGAGGGACAGACGACACAAAAGACTTGAGTGGGGCCAGCAGGACAGGGAGCTTGAGCAGGACAGGCCGATCAGACTCTAACAGGACTGGAATCAGGGTAAGGTAGGGGAACCCCACATAGATCACTGCTCCAAAAGTAGCTTGGCTGAAGTAATGGGCACAAGGCAGGTAATTCTCTGGGACAGGGGTAGACTCGGGGGTGGCCTCTCTGACTGAGATAGCAGGTGGCTCTGCTTTGGCTTCCTTGGCCATGGCCGATTCCAGAGACTTCAGGGCAGGAGTTAAGGAAGCCAGGAGGGATGCGTGTGTGGCCCAAACACACAGAAGAGCAAAGGCATAACAGGAAAGAGTGGCTTCAATGGCTTCTTTGGTCATGCCAGGGAGAGCAGACTGTTCAGTGGCAGCCTCCTTGGCTGTATCTGGGAGGACAGGCTGCTCTGGGGAAGCCTCCAGGCAGGCAGTGGGCTCTGGGTGGTAAACAGGTTCAGGTTCAAAAGCATCCAGCATGGAGGTGTGCATGACCTTAGCACGCAAGACAGCCACAACATAAAAGGCAAATATGGCCCTCTGGGCCATGGCAGGACTGACAACAGCGACCTCCGAGTTTGTGACAGGAAGCTCAGGGACCACCAGAGTGGCAACATCCTGGTCCACTGGACTTGGGACCCCCAAAGTCAGGTCATCCTGAACCACCGCACATGAGAGCTCTGGGACCACCACATTCAAGGGTTCAGGGACCACCACGCTGGAGAGCTCTGGGATCACCGCACTTGAGAGGTCTGGGACCACTGTACTTGGGGGCTTTGAGACCACTGCACTTGAGGGCTCTGGGACCACTGCACTCGAGGGCTCTGGGACTGCCAAGTCCTTGAGAGCCACTGGAATAGTAGAAACAACAGGAGCCCTTTTTCTTCTGCGCTTATGAGAGCAAGGTGCTCTGGCCGCTTCTGGGGGCACTGCAGCATCTCTAGCCACCTCTGGGGGTGCTGCAGAAAAGAGTGAGGTGGGGCCCTTCCTCCTCCGTCTTCGTGAACAGGGCACTGCAGCATCGTCAGCAGCCTCTGGGGGCAATGCAGCATCATCAGCCGCTACCAGGGGCACTGCAGCCTCTTTGGCCACCACTTCAACATCCACCGCCACTGGGGGCACTGCTGCCTCTTCAGCCGTCACCGGGGTGCTGCAGCCTCTACAGCCACCACTTGGGGCACTGCAGGTTCTTCGGCTGCTTCTTGGGGCGCTGTAGCATCATCAGCCATCACTGGGGCTGCTACAGCTTTGTTGGGCGGCACTGGAAATGCTGCAGTCTTCTTGGCCACCACAAGGGGTGTTGCAGCCTTTTCTGCCGTCACTGGAGGCGCTGCAGCCTCTTCAGCTGTCACAGGGGGCACTGCAGCCTCTTCTTCAGTACAGGTGGCAGATGAGGCAGGCCCAATCTTCCTCCTCCTCCGTTTACGGGTCATCAGAAGGCTGGGGCTCCCACTGACTGCAGGTGGAAAGGGGGAACAGTCAGTAAGGTGGGACTTCGCTTGAGGTGGGGTTTCAGGCTCATCACGATGGAAGACGTGGTAAACGAAGTCCCAGAATCCAAGATTCCCCAGCTTCTCCATCTCCCACAGGCTGACAGGCTGATCAAGGCAGATGTTAAAAACCTCTTTAATATCAGCCTCACTGTAGTCCAGACTGTTCATCTCGATGAGGAAGTCACAGGCAAAGTCCCTCACGTCAGCCCCCTGCTGACGGAAGTAGCGAGCATTTACATGCTGGACCATTAGCTGGCGGGTGGACAATCCAGTGGTGGGAGATGGAAAAAGGAAGATGCCCATCTCTGCTGAGTCCTCTTTTGGCGAGTTCGTACTGTCAAGATGGGGTGTAGGGAAGAGGCGAGGACTCAAGTTGCAGGAGAATGGGCTTTTTATTTATATAAAATAAAACAAAAACCACAACAAAAACTGCCCCGTGGGGGAAAAACACTGCTGGCAGCTCGGCAGGACAGGATCAGGACACAGACAGGGAAACTCGCACAGGACTGAAAACACAAGGACAATAAATAGAGAGCAAACGAGGCAGGAAATGAGGAAAACACAGGTGGGGCAAATTAACCAAATTGACATGAGAGCACATGGCACATGAAAACAGAACAAAAGCCATGTGCTCACACAAAAACTAAAACACGAGCACATGGCCAGCAAAACAATTTACCGGCCATGTGCAAAACAAGACAAACACGCAGCTAATGAGAAAACGCATAAGCTGCATGTTCACACAACACACAACATAAAAGCACACAGCCAGCGAAAAACCAGCTGCGTGCTACACATTACAAGACATAACATAACATAACAGCACGCAGCCAAATACTTGAGCTGTGTGCAACACCAGCACAAGACAACACAAAACAAATCACGTGGACAGAAGAGCATACAGACCGAGCAAGCTCGAGAACGCATGCTCCCATAATAAGACGGAACATGGAGCATGAGTGTCCGGACCCCGACACGAAACCGAAACTCAAGACATGAGTGGCGGGATCCGAACATGTATCCGAAGTATGGCAGGATTTCATTTGGTCAATTAACAATTAATTGTATAGGTTGTTTGCAATCACGTGATTCTGAGGATGCGTGAAATGCAGATGGAGGACAGAAAGTGATTTTTCTCTATAAGAATCAATAGCAGAATCTCAAAATGACTATGTTTTCAGTTGTTTATGGAAATCGGTCAAATCGAGAAAAATTTCATTTTGTATGAACATTTGCTGTTCTTAAGGAGGAAAAGGCAAGAAATTGACTAAAAAAAAAGCAAGAAAAAGTGGCTTGTAAACCTGCATCTGCGGTCAGGAGGAGAGTCAGATAATGCTTGTGTGAATGGTTAATAAAAGATAATAATATTAAGATATAAAGAAATATATAAATAGATACAGGGTGAGACAGTGAGAATTCACTCTGTGCTAAATGCCACATGTAGATACAATGCAAATAAGATATTATATTTGCAGTTGATTACAACTGAACCTTTTGAGATTGCAATAAATTGAAGTGAGTGACAGCTTTTTAGTGACTATATGAAAGCGCTATTTGCTCACTTTCTAGGCTATAATCAATTCAGAATTTGAAAAAAAGTTTCGCTTTACATGCTGCTAACAGGACCAATGGCCAAAAACCCTGTACAGCAGTAGTTTCAGGAGTGACATATATCCTGCATCCTTCATATAAATGTGGGAATCACTTTCGAAAGAGTTTGTTTGCTATCAGGCTTAGTTGCGTAACTTATTTCCACCACCATGATGACAAGCAACTGAGGCAGCTATTTTAATTTAGCTGAAAAATCACTCCTATTCATAACACATTCAACACATGTTGTGATTTTCTGTTTATATGTTTCTCTTGTACAGTACAGACTTTCCTCCATCTCATCCGTTCTGCTTTTTTAGTCACTCCTGAAAGTTCGCTGCATGTGCAGGGTTTTGTGGCTATTGGTCCTATTAGCAACATATAAAACAAAACTTTGATTCAAATTCTGAACTGATTATAGAAAGCAAGCAAATAGTATCTACTCTGTATCTATTTATATATTTCTTTATTAATATCTTAACATATTATTTTTAAGTTTCTTCTAGTGATCCCTATGGAGAAATATCACTTCCTGCCCTCCAGCTGCATTTCACACCACAGCAATGACGTCATGTGCAAACAACCTATTGCTGTCATTTAAGTTATTTAGATGAAAGATCAGAAGGGCACATACATTAGAAATACGTTATGTACATGGATAAATCATTTAATTACTGCAATATTCCATAAAAAAATAATAACTGTCAATAACTTTAATTTCATGGTGACTTCATGAAAGTAAACAGTGAACTTTAATCTCACTGTCACTGCTGTACAGTATAATGATACTAACTCTAGTTTCTCCAGCTTGAATTGTGTGTTCATCAGTAGATCACTGAGGTTTTTCACTCCAGAGTCTCCTAGTTTATTCATTCTCAGGTCCAGTTCTCTCAGGTGTGATGGGTTTGATTTCAGAGCTGAAGTCAGGATGAGACACTGTTTCTCTGTAATTCTGCATCCACACAGACTGAAAACAGAAAGTGAAAAGACATTTAATCAGACGTGTTATTCATGTGTGAGTTAAATGAATCATGAGTAAACACCATACAGTGCAATAAATAAAATGTTGCTAAAACCTGAAAACAAAATAAGTAAATAAATAATCACACAGCCATAAACTAAAACAAAACTAGGATTTGAGGATACTAGTTACATTTCAAGTCTGGAGAATCTTTAGTCAGACCAAAAAATGATTTGTGGTTTGTAATGTAATTAAGATACAGGATCAACTATAGAATCACTTTAAAATAACATTAATGTAAATGTAAAAATGGAGTTTAAATGTAAATTTTGTTCAGAAATCAAAATTTACTTCAAGACATTTTAAGATTTTAGTTTATAGTCAAATACAACATTTTGTGATCATATTTTGTTCTTATTGTGATGCATGTCTGAGTGAAACAACTTTTCTGAACAAGAAAAAATGCAGGTCAGGAATTCATTTTTGATGAGAAGCTGAATAATTGTTGTTTGTTATTGCTGTGATCTCATGTGACTGACAGGTTTTCACACCCTCACGTCATCAGACCAGAGAAGAAATGTTTGTGTGAGGGGAAAGTGATTTTCATTAAAGATCACAAGGGTACATTAATTTCTGGAAATATATTATGTATCCGGATAAAAAAAAATTATAACAAAGCACTGAAATATTGTCAGTAAACTTTAATCTCACTGTCACTGCTGTACAGTATAATGATACTAACACTAGTTTCTCCAGCTTGAATTGTGTGTTCATCAGTAGATCACTGAGGTTTTTCACTCCAGAGTCTCCTAGTTTATTCCCGCTCAGGTTCAGGTGTCTCTCAGGTGTGATGGGTTTGATTTCAGAGCTGAAGTCACAGCAGAACAACCTTCATCTGTCATTTCACAGCTGCTTAATCTGCATTGAGAGAAAGAGAGAAGACAGAAGAAAATGGTTTAATAAAGTGAAAATGTCTTCATAAAATGAAACAGAGGAAGAGTGTCTGAATACCTTTGGATCATTTTTCACAATTTGGTCTTCAAAACAATATAAAACGAAAAATAAATAAATTGTTCATTTAATCAAGTAATTTACACTTCTCATGGTTTATGTACAATTTGTCCTGATTCTTCATAGAAATACAAAGAATTTTTAATTCCCAAACATTAAATGTTTGTGTATTTTTGGTATTATTAAGTGAAATGATTGGATATTATTTTGGGTATTTGACCTGCTGTATGGGCAATAAGTGAAGTGGACAGAAACACTCAATACAACTTTCAGATGTTTAGACCACACAACAACTTTGCAAGTCTCCATTACACAAAAATATACAGTATAGAATATAGACAGATTAACTATACAAAAATATATGAATATACACAAAAATATACAAATATATATTGTGCAACAAACAAGGTAACAGTCAGTGATGGTAATGGGAAGTTAGTTTTTAAAGGGTCATGAAACCCCAGACTACTTTTTTTTTTTTAGATTTTAGCAGAGGTGTTTGTGTTTCACATCAGAGAAGACAATGTTAGCATCTGTTCATTTATTGTTTTAGAAAAGTGGTTCATTTTGAGCTTTTTGCACAATTTTTGTCTTCCAGGTTTAAAATCTACATCGTGTTGACGTCACAGTTTGTGACACAGTTGTGATCGTCATAGTTTGTGACGTGGTAAAGGACTATAGTACTTCAATGACGCGTCAATGTCTCATAATTATTCATGAGACTGTGTTCTTATCCAATCAGAAGACGCTTTGCTTAATTATTCACAACAGTATGTGTGACAGACGCTTCAGACTGTGAGATTGTGAACATTAACTGTGAGAAACGTTCATGGATTGAAGGAGAATGTTTTTGCTTTGTAAGTGTTTGGCACAAATGTGATTCATTCAGTGTGTGTAACCGGTTTCACAGCTCCTTGACCCATCAAAAGGCTTCTAAATGCCACAAAATAAGTTATAGAAGTTATTAGAAAGGCAATTTCTGTCCTTGATTTCATACTCCTGTACATCTCCCAGACAGCAGAAGTGTGAAGAGGCTGTGTTGTGGATGTGTGGATATCTCTGCAGGAGCGGGCGGGCCTGGACAGAATCTTGCGGAAGCGGGACTAAAACATGAGTCCCGTGCAGGTCTCTAAGATGAAGTTTGTGTGCAGCGGTGGAAGTTTTGAGCCGCCGTTCAGTCTGGATTTAATAGTGAGATAAGGTTTGCTGCGCAGAGTCCAAAGCAATCAATTACAGAACACGAGAGGCTGTGCTTTGATCATTTTAATTTAAAACATTAATAATGAAATTAAACAATTTTGGGATAATATTTAAATTAAATTAATCTGTTTTTAAAATGTAATTTTTATATTTAACCAACTTTATTTCAAGTCAATGCTCTCAGTATCAGTATCATACTGTGACATATATATATAAATATATATATACACGCATGCAATGAATATATATTCATTGTTTGCTCATGTTAGTTAATACATTAGCTAACATGAACTAATGAAATCTTATTATATAGTGTTACCATATAAATAAAGGATAAAATGTCAGTGGTTGAGCAGTTAGAGAAGGGAGGTATTGTTAGTAAAATCAACAGTCCCAGTAACAGCCCTGTATGGCCAGTAAGAAAACCAGATGGATCATGGAGACTCACAGTTGATTATAGGGTGGCAAATCAGTATATTGATAAGATTAGCCCTCTTGTGTCTGACCCATCAACAATTTTCAGACTAATTAAACCAGAACACAAATGGTTTTCAGTAATTGATATGGCTAATGGATTTTGGTCTGTGCCAGTTGCGAAGGAAATCCAATCACGGTTTTTATTTACAATTAAAGGTCAACAATACACCTTCACAAGGTTGCCACAAGGCCTACATAATTCGCCTACCATCTATCATCAGTCTTTGCAAAAACATCTGAAAGATTTTGATAACATCAGTTATCATTCAATATATTGATGATGTTTTGATTTGTTCGGTAGATAAAACCGAACATGAAAGAGAGGTCAAGCGGCTGCTTGATTTCCTGTACAGCAAAGGTCACAGAGCAAACCTGAAAAAAGCTCAACTGTGTCAGACAGAAGTAATTTATTTGGGTCAAAGTATATCACAGAGTGAAAGGCGTATAACGTCAGTCGCTGTGAGGCTGTTAAATCACATCCAGTTCCTCAAACCATTCGAGAGCTGAGATGCTTTTTGGGCCTATGCAATTACAGTCGTAGTTGGATTGAGGGGTATGCAGAAAACTAAAACATGCCTTATGTGAAGCGCCAGCGCTCGGAATGCCCGATCACAGAAAGTGTTTTACATTGCATGCGAATGAACAAAAAGGCTACATGACATCTGTTTTAACTCAGGAATGGGGGGGGATCAAAATAAACCTGTAGGGTATTATTCACAGCAGCTTGACGCTGTCTCTCAAGGCTGGGGGCCGTGTTTACGAGCAGTTCAAGCAGTCTATTTGGCATTGCAATGCGCAACACCCGTAGTGCTTGACCAAAAGATAACCATTTGTTGCCCACACAGCCATGACTGTGTAGAGATTGTACAAATGTTAAGTGTGGATGAGCACTTAGATAAATTACCACTCCAAAATCCTGATTTGATTCTATACACTGATGGTTCATCTTTTGTGGACAAAGGGGAACGCAAGGCAGGTTGGGCAGTAACCACAGAAGTTTTAGCTTCTGGTGCCCTATCACCGGGAACGTCAGCTCAGCAAGCTGAATTGATCACGCTGATGATCGTGAATTGGCCGAAAATAAAACGGCTAACATTCATACTGACTCTCGTTATGCCTTTAGTGCTGTGCATGACTTCTGAGCAGGTTGGCAGCAGAGATGTTTCCTCACGTCTGCAGGAACCCCCATTAAGAATGGTTGGGAGGTGGAGGAACTCCTGAATGCTCTGCAGCTTCCAAAACAGGTTGCAGTGCTGAAGGTAAAAGCCCACCTGAGGGGAGGTTCGAGTGAGGTTAAAGGAAATACCCTTGCTGACCAGGCAGCTCCGGCTGCCGCCGCAAGAACACCAGAAACTCCTACTGCCCAAAGATGTCATCTGCGTGTGACACACTACTCGCAGCTCAAAAACATAGCTGAGATGCAGGATCAATGCTCCAGAGAGGAGAAATGGGAATGGATTGAAAATGGTTGTAAATTGGTAGATGACAAAATTTGGAAATTTCAACAGTGAACTGTAGCTCCAAAAGCCTTGATTCCTTATTTGGCCACACGGATACACAGTGTCGGACACTTAGGCATTTTTCAAATGCGTTCACATTTTAACACAATTTGGTGGGCGAGGGGTTTTAGGAAACATGTGGAAGAAGTGGTTCGCAGATGTGTGACTTGCCAAAAACACAATTCGGCACCCCCAATTCCATCAGTTGCAAGCAGAACACCTGCACCCTCAGGGCAGTTTCGTGAATTGCAATGTGACTTTATAGCTCTACCAAAATGCAAGGGTTATCAAGATGTCTTAGTCATAGTTGACAAATTCTCAAGGTGGGTGGAAGCTTTTCTCACAAAAAAAGGCACTGCTGCCTTCACAGCTTAAGTACTGGCTCGAGACATCATTCCCAGATGGGGAATGCCACACACTATTGATTCTGATCAGGGCACACACTTTACTGGTCAGGTATGTCAGGAAGTCTGCAGACTTCTGGGGATTCAATGGCACTCCCACTGTCCAGGGCATCCTCAGGCGTCAGGCATGGCCAAACGGCTTAATCGCACACTAAAAACACGACTGGCTAAATACGGAACGACAGGATTAGCGTGGGTGGATGCCCTTCCGTTGGTTCTGTGTAGTATTCGTTCAATAGCTAACAAAGAAACTGGCCTAAGCCCTTTTGAGGTGATCACAGGTTGACCAATGTCACTACCAGGCACTCCAGATCTTGCTGAGGCATATGTACATTTGATGTCAGATTCTCTTTTGACATATTGTATGGCTTTGACTGAAACAATACAAAAGGCACAAAAACAGGTTCAGGATGCTTGGAAATTGCCTCCAGAGGGGGAACATAGTATTGTAGCAGGGCAAATGGTTTATGTAAAAAAAATTACAACATTTAGGTCTAGAACCACGATGGGATGGTCCTTATATGGTTTTATTAGTTACCCCTTCAGCAGTAAAGTTGCTAGGTAAAACTAGATGGACACATATTAGTCATTGTAAATTAGTTCACACTCCGAAATCTTAAACAACCTGGCAAAACGCTGTAGGATGGAGTCATGAGGAAGAACCTTGTCTTTTAGTGACTTGGGGGCCACCCTCATGATGAAGATATGGTGGGTGGGGGCTCATGAGTAGCTTACACCAACTGCAGTCTAGTCGCCAGATAGTCTTATGGGAGTCAAAACAAAATTAAGTTGTTTTAAATAAAGTTGTTTTTATGGCCATGAAGCTCTCTTGTTTTCCATTTTTGTGTTTATATTTTCACAGATTTATGTCAGCGGCCTTCCAGAACTTTGCTGAAAGATTCAGGCCTTATCATACTGAGGACTCTCCTTGAAGACAAAATAGCTGGAACCTCACTACATTTCCAGCCTCGGGATTCTGCCAGAAGGACAGACTGGCAAGAGTTTGTGAATTCCGGTTGGGTGTTTTTATTCCGCGAGCAGAGACATTCTGAGCTTCAAGCGTCGCAACTGGAACAGTTGCAAGTGTTGTCACATGACAGAGCTATACTAGCTGTAGGTTTTACATCTGTTCGGGATGATTAATGGATACACCACCCTGAAAATCGACCAAGCTGGACTCTAACTGTATGCACTCAATATCTACTTTGGCCTTCAATTAACATATATACAGGGGTATTGAAATTTAAACCACACAACTGTCATACAAGATTTTCTCCAGAGTCTAAGTTAAAACCAGGCCAGTGGTTCATTAATTATTACACTAAAGAGTATGTTTTCACTATGATCTTTGGAGATTCTAACTGTACCAAATCACAAGGTGAAGCTCGTGCCAAGTGCACGATCATGAAACCACTGATAATGTCAAACCCTTACAGATGTGAGTAGTGCCAGATGATTATGTGAACCACCATTTAATCATGACATGTACTAAACGTTCAATTTCTGAGACTGAAAAATGGTTAGGAAGATTATTTCCATTCTTAGGAGTAACTGATTTACAAAATGAATTACAAGCAGCATTTGAAGCTACAGCCAATATCATACTCATTTCAATTGCTAATATTTCAGACGACGTACACGCAATGAGAAAGGCTGTTTTGCAAAATCAAATGACTCTTGACACTGTCTTAGCTTCCCAAGGCGGGACTTGCAAAGTGATTGCAACTGAATGTTGCTCATACATTCCAGACAATGCCAGAAAGATTTAGCTAAGGTCCTGCATGAGCAAGTAACTAAACTTAATGAAGATAATGTTTTTTACTCATCTGATTGGGACACATGGTTTAAATCGATATTGGGACCACTTTGGGATCATTTAAAGCACCTGTAGTAGTGGTAATTTCAGCTTTAATTATCATTTTGTTCTTATGCATTACTATTAAGTTGTTGATTTGTCTTATCAGACATTTGACTGTCACAAGGCCTTTCACATTCAGGCCATCATCCAATGTTAGATGACATACTCCCCCAACTGATGCTGGTACGCGGAATAACGGAAATGACCTGTTCTTTTAAGGACATGTAGAAGGGAAAGTATGGACTGGCCATCCACACTTTTTAAAGATGTGTTTGATAAAGATTATGCAATAATCATTTAATTCAATCCTATATGATTAAGAGGGGGGAGTGAAGGATCCTTAGATTCTTACATGCAAATTATTGTGTTGTGTTCAAATTTTATGTTTGTTTTTAATTTCATTTATAATCATTTATTTACATAATTATTTATAATAATTTTACAATCATTAGTCATTCACATAATTCATATTTAATTATTTATTTGATTATTTAAGTATTTATCATTCATTAATTTATTCTTATATATTATTCATTTATATGTTTTTATATTTTATATTTCTTATTATTTTTCTTGCTTATGCATTTTCATTATTGTTCAGTTCCATGAATGTGGGGTTTCATGAATTGTTTGGTCTAAGAAATAGATGGATGGAAAATCAAGGTTTATGGGATGTTGAATTCGTTTGATATATCATTGTTCTTTGAGCTGTACTCCCCAGACGAAGTTTGAACATTGAGACATACGCAACTAAAACTGTTCAATAAATTCTGTTATACCTTTTACCATCATCACTTCGTCTCCTGCTTCTGCTCTTTTCTGGCTTCCATCGGTCAACTTCATAACTGACAGAAACCTGCTGTTAGTGGGGTTAGGGTAACTACAGCTTGCTGACTAGTTGTTCTGTTATCGGAAAGACTGATATTTTCTGCCGGATCTAGTGTCCGGGGCTGGATCCTAATTGTCTGGCGTGGGGACCTGATCTAACATTACCCCCCAAATGTGCTGTGTGGATGGCAGTGTTGACAGCATCATCAGTGGACCGATTTTGTCAATATGCAAATATTAATGAGTCTAAGGTGGCTGGAATGGTCCTTTTTACATAGGACTTGACTAGCGAACCCTGACTGCCCATCCGGGATGTCATCTGGGCTGTCTTCCATGGGTTTCAGAGCCATGCACACCTCCACCGATGACACCATGAGTGACGTGTCCAAAATACCCTCAGAGTCCAGAATCCTATGCTTTTGGCTGATGATTGG
Organism: Labeo catla; assembly: GCA_012976165.1. Taxonomy (NCBI): domain Eukaryota; kingdom Metazoa; phylum Chordata; class Actinopteri; order Cypriniformes; family Cyprinidae; genus Labeo; species Labeo catla. Next base: position 9,084 of record VONZ01002683.1, on the reverse strand, counting down.
TGGCTCAAACTGAGCGTTGAACTCAATCAGCACATCTGGGAGTGTGGTCTTGGTACTCATGGCTCCCTGGTTTTTCTGCTGGTTCTCTGTGATGAGCTGCCGGATTTGTCACATGCACTGGGAATCTGCAGTGATGTAATATCCCCCCAGAATCAGACTATAATGTCTCTTGGTCTTCCTGATTGATTTGCATAGTTTGAATCTGGCCTTTTTGTATTCCTCAAAGTCACCTGATCAAACATGGTGGAGTAAACGTGTAGCATGGCCTGCACCTCACAGTTGGGGATCACACCTCACTCGGGACAATCCTTGATAAGGAGGTGCTTAATCACAACCTCAGGATTGGATGGACTAATATTTCCTTTCTTTTTGTCTTTTTAAGAAGAAAGAGGACAACATCATCATGCTTGAAGACTCCATTTTGTATTGTTCTGTGATTTTTTTTTATTATTTTTTTTAATACGCATCTGTGACGAGTGGGGCAGGGCCGAGAGCCGTGGGAACGGAACGAGGCCGGTGGAGTATAATGATAATAAGCGACACCTGCACCACTCACCGGTCTCGAGTTCCACGGAGGAGCTCTGGAAGGATAAAAGGAGGAGCGACGACAGTAGAAGACGAGAGAGGACCAGGCCTGGATATATTTTGTGTTTTGTGTGCGGCAGTCGTCCGTGAGGGGCTGCTGCTTTACTTGTGTTTTGTTTATTTTATTATTAAAATTGTTTAAATGTTCGCCAGTTCCCGCCTCCTTCTTCCTGTTCTATGAACTTTGTTACATTGGTGCCGAAACCTGGGAGGAAGGAGGGACACGCTGTCAGAAGAGCCCTCACTGCTGAGCTGGATCGTGGTGCTAAGGAGGTCGGGCAGCACAAAGCAGTGGACGACTGTCGGGTCAAGGAGGGGTGGCTGCTGTCCGAGAGGGTAAGGAGGAGTCTGCGCCGTTCGCCAGGAAGCCGGAGCCTGCTGCCATCCGCCATGTTCGGGAGGTGCAGGGAATGGGGGACTCGCTGCCGACTGCCCTCAAGCCGGAAGAGCCATCACTGTCCACCAGGAGGCGGAGGAGCGTTGATTGAGCCATCCACCAAAGGATGTCCAGTACCATCACATGGCACCATGAGTCAAAGACGCTCAGTTGGTTGAGAACCGAGTGGCAGTGTGTCCGGGAACCGGACAAAGAGTTTTTTTTTTTCCTTTCTTTCTTTTCCTCTCTCCCCTCTCATCTCTGTCTCTCCTCATCCTTCCGTCTCCTTTTCTCTCTTTATTATTAAAGTGTTTGAATGTTCGCCGGTTCCCGCCTCCTCCTTCCCGTTCTACGAACTGTGTTAGAGCATCAGACTCAGTGTGTATGTTTTCTGTGCACAATGAATTTTTAGGATAACAAATACAAAAACATAAATTCAGTCAGAATTGTGCAACACTCAATCGCCATTTACGGATACCATAGGAATGAATGAGAAGTGCCGTAAGCTGAATCCCACCTGTTGCAAAAAGTCAGGGACTTCTCTTATAAAACTGCATTTTTTGTGGTAAACTCTAAAAATAGTTCAGTCCAAAAGTATTGTTTAGTATAAAACATGTTTAAGACTCTTTATTCCACACTTTAACAGTTTTACTTACTGGATGAACTTGTTTAAGAAGCTTCTGTAGACATCGTTAGATACTATAAAGTGTTTTGGTTTGTGCTGAAGTGATTTTAATCATTTTGATTCTTGTATGTGAATGTTACTGACCTCAATCTCTCCAGTTTACAGTGTGAATCCTTCAGTACGTCACATAAGTGAATCACTCCTGTGTTTTTTATTTGATTCAGACTCAGGTTCAGTTCTCTCAGGTGTGATGGGTTTGATTTCAGAGCTGAAGTCAGGATGAGACACTGTTCCTCTGTAATACTTCATCTACTCAGACTGAAAACAGAAAGAGAAAAGACAATGAATCAGATCTATGATGCATCATGAACAAATGTCATACATTCACTAATAAACCAGCAAAATCATGGAAACTTCTAATATATGAATGAACAAACCAAGAGAGGAGTATTTGAGGAGACTAGTTACAATCCAAGTCTGGACCCTCAGTCAACAAATAAGTAAATTTTGCCAATGGAAACGAATATAGAAACAGTAGTAAATTTAACAACATTAAATGGTCTATTTTCACATTTCTATTTACGCTGGTTTCACACTGAATGTGCAAGCAGGGCAGAGGCAGCACAGATAGGCCTATGCAGGGCGTGAGCAGCACGTGTCCATTGTGTTTTCACACTGGCAGTGTTTGTCGTGTGCAGCTGAACCACGGCTTGTGTACTGCAAATACAGGCGAGTATGGTTCATTTCGTCATGCTTTTCAGGTGTTCTCCGACAACTGTCTGTCATGTGATTTATGATATAGGCAACACGTGATGCGGCCGTGTTCCCCTCTGTCCCACACACACGTATATAACATGCTGTACGGTAGTTTACAAGATAAAAAATAATCTTAAAGTTAATAAGTGCCTCTAGTTTTAATAATGTAAACAGGCCTTTTAAGCTTCAGCAATAACAATTAATTATTGAATACATTTTCAGACAAATGTCATCTTAATGATTCCCAGTTGGGTCTAAAATAATTAAAGCAACAGTTTTTCAATAAAGAAAAGAACATGTAAAAGTAAGGTATTTGGGGTAAAAATCGCCCCTGCTATTGGGCCTAAAAGGCACAATAACTTACAAGATAATTAATAGATGACTTTTCCATTTGTTGACATGACATGGTTATATTCAGATGCTAAATATCATATATTATGTATAATATTATAATACATAATATATACATATACATAACTGTATATTATAGAGATAATCACCACGTTTATAATGAAACCATCATATTTAAAAACATATTAAACATTTATAAAAAATATAATTTCTTATTACTACTGTAAATCTATATTAATTATTATGTGATCTCCTTCAATGCTTTTAGAATCTTCACTTTTCAAAATTATTTTGTTTCTGTATTTTAAAATATGTTAACACATTTTAATGACAACAGCCTATTAATTGATTGATTTATTAGTTTATTTATCAAAGAAAGCAGAAAATAGTACAAACTTTGCTAACGTGATTGTTTTAATCAAGTATTAACTTAATATTTAATAAAAACATTATTAAAAAGAAACATTATTTTAGCTAAAGTAGGCTGTATACTGTGTTTTTTGCTCCACACTGGTGAGCCTTTTACCCTGTGATTGGGAAACACAAAACTCACATGATTTTGTGCTAAAATTGTTATTTTTCATGTTAATCAGGTCAATTTTGATCAAGAACAATGCACTGTAGCTTTAATCCAATGTAAGCGGCCCTACAAAAATAGATTTGGCGCTGAAACGATCACGGCACTGCCGCTTCTGCTACACGCTGCCGCGCCACCACTGCATACAGTGTGAATAATCTAATCTGTTAACATGGGAGCCGAAAAAAAAATATGCGCTGTTCACGTGTGCAGTGTGAAACCAGTGTTAAACTTTAATCTCACTGTCACTGCTGTACAGTATAATGATACTAACTCTAGTTTCTCCAGCTTGCATTGTGTGTTCATCAGTAGATCATTGAGGTTATTCACTCCAGAGTCTCCTAGTGTATTCTCACTCAGGTTCAGTTCTCTCAGGTGTGATGGGTTTGATTTCAGAGCTGAAGTCAGGATGAGACACTGTTTCTCTGTAATACTGCAATCACACAGACTGAAGACAGAAAGAGAAAAGACAATGAATCAGATCTATGATGATCAACTTACTAATGTGTTTTTTTATCTTCCAGCAGACATTTGCTGACAAATAAACAGTGATATCTGTGTGCAGGTAACATGGAGGAAGACTACACATAGTTCATTTAAATATACTACAAACTACACAAAAGTTACAAATGTATGCAAAGGTTGAAAATCAGCTAAATTACCCATTAAGATGTGAGCTATTTATCCAAGTTACGAGGTTTTACTTGATAACATTAACTACATTAGTTAACATGAACTGATGATGAACAACTAGTACAGCATTTAATAACCTTAAAGTTTCAACATTTACTAATAGTTTTAAATTTAAAAGTTTTCTGTTAATTAGTTAATACACTGTGAACTGACATGAATAATGAAAAACTATATAAACTAACATTAACAAATTAATAAATGTTGGCAAAATATTTAATGTTATCAAGTGAAATTGTTACTGTCTTCTATTGTCATAAATCACTTTAGTCTCACAGATCAATGTTCAAACATACTGTAGACTAAACAATTACAAGTCAACAACAAAGACAGTCTGCTTATAAAAATATTATTACTTTGCACGTTTTCATTTAAAGAATAAACACATTTCCTTAAACTGAAGACATTCAAACAAGTTTTGTTTTTAAAAGGCAGTTCATTTCAAAAAACGAAAATAAACAAACAACAAAAAAAAGAAGTATACCAGCAATCAGTGAACATGGTTACATTCAGCAGTCGTGTTTATCTGACTTTGCCACTTATATTTCATTCACACAGAATTAAACTGTGAAAGTGTAGTTTTTCTCTTTTAAATCAATGTAGAATTTCCATATCTCGGTTTGTGGAACTAATAATCATTCTTTTACAATCTACTAAATACAGACTGATCTATTAAAATGAAAAATAAAATAAAAAAATGAAAAATACATATGTATATGGGGAAAAATATATTAGAAATTAGGTTAGAGGATAATTCAGCAGCAAAAGTTATTCTAGGAAAATCAGTGCACAATATATTAATCATTTCATAAATCCAAACATTGCTATTTGCATTGTGGAAAATGCATTTATGAAAAACTATATATTTCTACATAAATATATACTCTAAAATTAAAATACTTTTATTTTTAATGAGGCATCAACATGATAGATAGGACAAAATAAATGCAGTGCAGCTCAAAACATTTACAGTATTCACATCCGGTGTCCAAAATGATGCAACACAGTCTCACAACACACAACTCTTTGCATTAAAAAGTTCAAATCACAAAGGGAAGAGATATTGAGGTGTGGTGTATTATATCTGTGCAACAGTTTATTGAGCCTTTTCTTTTAACAGTTTTAAATTTCAGTCAATGTGCGTGTTAAAAACCATTTATAGTCTTTGCTTTGCCGTGTTTTGTTCTAACAGACACCCGGTAACAAGTAACATGATTTAGAAACAACAATAAAAAAAACAGTCATACATAGGTGCATCTCAAAAAAATAGATTATGTTCATTTTTTGATTGTAACTCATTTTAAAAACTGAAACTTTCATATATTCTAGATTCATTACATGTAAAGTAAAATATTTCAAAACATTTGTTTTAATTTTGATGATTAGAGCTTACAGCTCATGAAAGTCAAAAATCCAGTATCTCAAAATATTAGAATATTTTCTAAGATCAATCAAAAAACAGATTTGCAAAAAAGAAAATCTTTCATCTTTCTCTTGAAAATATCCTATAGATTCTCAGTAGGGTTCAGGTCAGGCATGTTGGCTGGCCAATAAAGCACAGTAATATCATGGTCAGCAAACCACTTTGTGGTGTTTTTTGCACTGTGGGCAGGTGCTAAAGTCCTGCTGGAAAATGAAATCAGCACCTCCATAAAGCTTGTCAGCAGATGGAAGCATAAAGTGCTCCAAAATCTCCCGGTAGACGGCTGCATTGACTTTGCACTTGATAAAACACAATGGACCAACATCAGCAGACGTCACGGCAACCCAAATCATCACTGACTTCAGAAACTTCACAGTGGACTTCAAGCAGCTTGGATTCTGTGCCTCTCCAGTCTTCCTCCAGACTCTGGGATCATGATTTCAACATGAAATGCAAAATTTACTTTTATCTGAAAAAAGGACTTTGGACCACTGAGCAACAGTCCAGGTAAGATGCTTCTGACGTTGTCTCTGTTTCAGAAGTGGTTTGGTAGCCCTTTTCCTGAAGACGTCTGAGCATGGTGACTCTTGATGCGCTGACTCCAGCTTCATTCTGCTCCTTGTGAATCTCTCCCAAGTGTTTGAATTTACCTTACTTGACAGTTTTCTTAAACTTGCGGTCATCCCTGTTGCTTGTGCAAGTTTTTCTACCCAATTTCTTCCTTCGTCCACTTTGCATTTAATATGCTTTGATACAGCACTCTATAAACAGCCACCGCATTCAGTAATGACCTTCTGTGACTTACTCTCTTTGTGGGAAGGTGTCAATGATTGTCTTCTGGACCATTGTAATGTCAGCAGTCTTCCCCATTATTGTGGCTTCAAAGAACAAGTGATACTGTAGGGATGATCATTTAATGAAACTCAAATGTAAATATTTTAATATTTTGAGATACTGGATTTTTGACTTTCATGAGCTGTACGCTCTAATAATCAAAATTAAAACAAAAAAACTTTTGCAATGTTCTACTTTTCATGTAATGAATCTAGAATATATGAAGGTTTCATTTTTTTAAATTTTAAGTAACTTATGATATTCATGATATTCTAATTTTTTGAGATAAACCTGTATATGCAAATTTATGTACAAATCAAGTATAATAATGGGAACACTGAAGGATCTTGAATGAGTCTTATCGAGCTGACTGTTGTAAATAAACGTAAACAGAGTTTGAATTAAACAGAGAATGACAGACAGACACAGCAGAGAAAAGAATTTACATGAACTTTGACTTAAATATTTGACTTGAACATGATTTAAATATTCATCTGTACCTCACATTAAGCTATCGAATACCTTCAGATGACTTGGAATATTGTGTACAAAAACTTTTAGTGCTTGTATGGCTTTTGTGTGGCTTTACAGTAACACAGAACAGTAACACAATAGCAGATTGAGATCAGTCCTGTCTGACCGATACAGTGGTGGGCAAAATGACAAAAATATAATATCACAATTTTTTTCAGGAATATCACGATTTTATAATGATTCTTTGCCATGTTGGTTTTACTATTTAGCAAGATGTCTAAGCAGTACAACTAGAGGAGACTTGTGTGAACTTGAATGCAGCCATGTAGTTTTAAGAGTATTTCAGGCAAGAATGTAATTGTTTAAAACTTAAATCTGCAATTTATTTATAAAGACAGCGCCTATTTGAAAATTTGTTTTGCCGATTTCGGAGATGTAAGCTCCAGATGAACACCGGGTGTCAGTGCTCATGTATCCCACTGTAATGCCATGTCAGCAGAGGGAGCCCTTTCCCATGGACTGCCTGTTTCCACTCCCTCTGCTGCTTCTCTGGTTACTTCGCGTTGCGAAGTATTGTTTTGCCTGTGCAGACTCTACCAAGCATTTTCCCTGTTTGCCTTGTCTTAGTTATTTCCCACGGTTTTGTTTCAGTTATTTCCACAGTTTTGTTACATTGTCATAGTTTTGTCTAGCTTCATTGCCATAGTTTTTGCCTTGTTTCATTGCCCTGTTTATTTTGTTTCTTTGGACTGCTCACTTGGATTGTGACCTTCTGCCTGCTTAATTGGATTACGCTTTTGTCTTGCCTTCGTGTTACTGTTTGTTTGGAGATTGACCCTGCCTGTCTTGACTACGCTGTGTTTAATAAAGCTTACATCTGGATCTAACACACTTCACTGGAGTCCCATTACAGAATAATTCACAGCTAGTCCTTCTGACGTTTGCCCCTGGTTCTGATGTCTCTGTGGTGGTTAAACAAGAGGTATAATTTGGTTTAGGTAAATCTAACAGCCAATTTTTGGTCTTGTGAATCTATTATTTATTCCAGGTCATATTGTTTTGACTGAGGACAAAGTTTGCTTCATAAATTATTTATTTATCAATTGTTTGCTTTTGTCTTTATTATATTACATACGTCTCTTATACTTTATACTTATACATTTAACAAAAAAGTAAGAGTTGTGCTTGTCATGCATCTTATTTTATTATACATAGTGTAAAGGTGTATTGTACACAGTGCACATATTGCCTAAATCACATATTAATATTAATACATGTTAATATGTGATGAAGTGAACAATGAAGTGAAGTCTCCCGCTTTGTTTATGTTGATGTGGGCGATACGCCGCTTGCGCCTCCACGTGGATGATTATAATATCAAAAGTGTTCGTAGTTTGTGGGCGTGATCAAATTAAAAATAATTAGGTCGGACGAGAAAGACTGCACATGGTGGTTGGTTTCATACAGATTACTTTAACACATGATATTTGTTTTCGATAAGACTTACTTCATTTAAAAGTAGTCATATCAGGCTTTCTATAGATATATATGTATAGAAATATATCATGTCTCTGTGTGGAGTATTCGCTGAGTTTTAGTTCATTTTAGTGACGCATTTCTTAATGACGATCACAGAGAACAAGGCAGCAGACTGCATACCCTGTTTGTTTGCTTTATTTCACAAAACCACAGAGTGTTGTTGTTGTTATAAGTGTACACAAATAAAAGTTAATTCCTTACAGATTCCATTGATGTATTGTTCTTATCTGCATGATCAAAAATGACCGAGTAATTTAAGTTCTTTTTGGCATTATCAGAAAAATGGCCACAAACAATGCTGGTGCGTTTTTTGACCCAAGCAGGCTAAGAGGCGCATCCTGTGAGTGCGTTTTGAGTGTGTGTGCGCACATAAACCCGTCGGCTTTCAAGTAGCCTACTGGACCAGACACATGCAAATACTGAATATCGCTTTCGTGATAATGCATCGAGTCAGTGACCTTTCCGTCAACTTTCTCTGGACTCGGATGGAATGAGACAAGTCCGAGTCACCTAAAAAATGTACTTGAGACCGAACTTGAGTCCGAGTACCCCAACTCTAGTCCAAGAAGGTGCTAAATTTGTCATTAGGTGCTTTTTTAAAAAAAAGTCACCAAGGGGGTATGAAAAGTCGCTAAATCAAGAAACAAAGTCGCTAAGTTGGCAACACTGAACTCAACACATCATTGCTCTAACTGTAAACGAGTAAACATACCAATAGATAAGGATTTTTTTGTCATGTCTCTTACTTGCACGTTTTGGGAATGCCCAGTGGTGAGTTTTTTTTTTTTCGGAAATTTGTATGTTCTGTTCTTCGGATTTCCTGCACTTGGATATACCTCAAGATCCCCTACTTT